>JABFFF010000217.1:0-57126 GCA_013623665.1 Fusarium sublunatum | reverse complement strand
GCTTGGGGGGGTAGAGCTTGGGGGAGTAGCGCTTTCCCTGTGGAACCTCGGCTTGTGATGGCGTCGCGGGGAAGCGACAACCGACCTACATAGTACCTACCCAGAACAGACAAGGTGATCTTTATCTGAGATAAAGTGTCGATATAGCTTCCTTCAACCCTTTTCAGGATGCAAAAGTACCAATTGAGATTAAATCATTTGTTTTAATAATATCGACCTACTCTCTACCCTCATTGTTCAACATGTCTGGCCTACCCCCTCTAAACGGAATCAAGGTATTGGAGTTTGCGGGTCTTGCTCCAGGTGAGTTACCTTCAGCCGATACATAGAACTTGGGCTAATTAATCTTTCAAGGCCCCTTTGCCGGTATGCTACTCGTCGATGCCGGTGCTTCAGTCCTCCGTATTGACCGTGCCCGGGATGGCAAATCCGCAAAGGCCGTCCCGACAGAGGACATGCTCGCCCGGCGTAAGGCTTCCGTTTCAGTAGATCTCAAGTCAGATCGTGGTGTTGCATTTATTAAACGCCTCGCTTCCCACGCAGACGTTCTAATCGACCCGTTCCGTCCGGGTGTTCTTGAGAAGCTCGGCTTGGGCCCAGATGTGCTATGCAGTCTTAACCCGAGGCTCATCTACGGAAGAATGACGGGCTTCCGCCGTGATGGAAAGTACGCTCTTATGGCTGGCCATGATATCAACTACCTCGCCGTGTCTGGAACATTGGGGTTATTGGGCCGGGAAGGAGAGAAGCCACACCCTCCGTGGAACATTCTGGCTGATTTTGCGGGCGGCGGAGCTGTGCTTTTCCAGGGGATCTTGATGGCTGTTATTTCGCGACAATCATCTGGACGTGGTCAGGTCGTCGAAGCCAACATGGTTGACGGGAGTTCGTATCTGACCACTTTCCCTCGGATGGGACTCAAGACACCTTTGGGCAATAAAGGGCGAGGAAACAACCTCCTTGATGGAGGCTCTCCTTTCTACGACACGTACGAGACATTAGATGGGAAGTATATGGCTGTCGGGGCTCTGGAACCGCAGTTCTTTGCCGCGCTGCTCAAAGGCCTAGATCTTGCTGGCCAAGGATGGGAAGCAAACCAGCTCGACACAACACGTTGGCCAGAGCTTCGGAAGATAATGACGGAGAAGTTTCGCAGCAAGACCCGTGCCGAGTGGGAGGCGATCTTCGATGGCACAGATGCGTGCTGTACACCAGTGCTGGAGTATGGCGAACTCGAGACAGATCCCAAGCTGGAGGGTGACCAACGACCGACGGTGACACTGCGGGAGACGCCATGTCTGGCTGTGAAACAGGGAGTAGGACATGATGATGCTGTTTGGTTTGGACAGGGTCCAGGAGTTCCAGGGGACGGATACATAGCAAACCTGTTAGCTCCTGGAGAAGGTGGCGAGGAGGCCTTGAGGAAGTGGATGGGCTGGGAGAATGGGAGAGAATATGGATTGTATGGCGGTGGGTTTGTCCTTAAAGAAATATCTAAGCTGTGATCTCAAGAGAGAGCATGATAAGATGCTTCAAGACGCATCGATGTAGGTTCACTTGTAACATATAATTTGAAGATATTTGGATTGTTTAAATATCATTTCTAATACCTCGACAGAAGGGCCCACGACGCGTTGAACTATATCTTAAGGGGGAATGATTATATATTCTACCTACAATAGGTTCATGTCCGCACAATCTACTGAGTACCACAAGACATCCCCAGTATAGAAAGCGCAACACCATGAGTAAGGCCGGAAAAGGCCTATCCTTCTGGCCACGCGGACCCTCCATATACTCCCGCTCCCTTGGCAACTTCGCAATGTAGAACCTCACCTCCAAACCCTCTGCCGTATATGCATGCAGTCATACGACCCCCCAATGCAAGTCATTAAGCAGTCTACTCTAGGTCTCCTTCTGAAAAGTAGTGGTATCGAAAAAAAAAAAGTAAATAGTGATGCTCGGAACGTCGTGACAAGGGGGGTTTTCAAGAGACGACTGCTGTGCGGCGATTCCCTTGGGTGTTTGGTTCATGGAGAGAAGAAGCTGCGGACGGGCCCAGCCTGGCCCTGACGCCGAATCGAGATGTGTTGATGAAAAAGCTTGGTTCATGACTGACATTACTGCACTTGGCTGACAATCTCGCTGGCCTTGGACAGGGACTCGACCATCTGCTGGCACTCCTTTCTCCGCCGGATGGTAAAGTCGCTCTCCTTGAGAAGGTCATCCAGCGTGTCGGTTCTGTACATGTTCTCCAACAGCTCTCGTTGCATCTCGTCCTTGGTGAATCTGTAACTGTGGTTAGACGATGTTGTAAATAAGAAGCACGCACAAGTACTCACTGCACAAGGTTGAGCATGATAGCCTTGGGAACCATGTCGATCATGGTTCGCTTGACAATGTTGTAGTAGGAAGAGATAAGCAGTTCTGTAAATCGGTCAGTAACATGTTGTCGAATCAAAGTTTCTGGTGTCACTTACTGATGACCTCGACCTCAATGTTCTCCCGCTCCGACAGAGTGCCAGAGGCCTTCAGAGTAGGGGGAGGGGCCTCCATAGCGGCGGCCTTCTTCTTGTTCTTGGCCGCGAAGAAGCTGCCGAAGAAGCCGGAGTTTCCGGAGCTCTCGGGCTCAGGGACAGTCGGGCTAGCAGCACGGGGAGTTGATGCGAGAGGCTTGCCAGTCTTGGGGTCGACTTGCACAGGCTTGCTGGGGTTGTATCGCTCATTCACCATCGCCATTGCCTAAAAGCCAGGGTTAGTTGCTTTTCTGTAAAGCTATCTGTTCATTAGACTTACTCGGTGACCGTTCAAGAAATCAGGGTGGCCAGTGTTGACGTAGCATGACTCCATAGAGACCAGATCCCGAACCAGCTTGTTGGTGGGCTCCATGGCCTTCTTGAAGAATGCAATGACCACACCGTGCATCTTCTCCTTCAACTGGGGATACCGGCGGTAGAGGTTCTTGGCAAGAAGCTGTGAAAGGATGCGCACCAGCTCATCATAGACAAGTGAGACACACTTCAAGCTCGGGTCTTCCAGACGCTTGATTTGCTGCTTCACAATCAGCTCAAAAGCAGTGGTGCCCACAAAAAGAGCCGGAGAGGAACCAGAAGAGTTGTAGAGAATTGTGCGGATGTCGACGTCTTTAACAACATCAAAGGGGTCAATGGCCTTGACGCCATTGGAGTAGAGCTCGTGGAAAACAAAGCTAATACGGGCACCACCCGAAAGCTCAGTGCTGGACAGCTCGGTGTTGTTACCGTCGAGGACTGTACGCCACTCATTGGTGAACTCGGTAATGATGTTGAGAACAATGTTGGCGCTGTTGCCAAGCATAGATGGGCCGAGGCTTTCAAGCTCAGTCGAGTACTTCTGAAGAGAGCTGCTGATACGGGCTTTGATGTCAGGCAGGGTCTGCTTGATGTGCATCATGAGGATGAGGTTCAGCTTGCGGGCAAGGTAAGGAGTTCCGCAGTACGAGCTCTTGTTACGGTAAGCCTTGTGGTTCTCGAAAAAGTTCTTCTCAGCCTCGAGCGCCTGGTTGATGGCCTTTCGGTTGTCGATGTCTCGCTGACCTCGGTTCACTACAGGGACGTAGCCCAATCGGAGGGGAATGACACGGTTCGACAAAATATCAATAACATCGGTTCCCTCGTCCATCAGATCGACCTTGGTAAGGACACCGATAGTCCTTTGACCTTCAGGGTCAACCTCCCGAGCCAGCTTGAGGCCGTCCGAGTTGGCCAAATCTTGGTTGGCGGCAGTAACCGCAAGGATGATGGCGTTCGACTTGCCAATGTGCTTGAGAACCATCTCTCGGATCTGTCGTTCGATATCGCGGGGTTGGTCTCCAACAGGGACCTTTGTGAGACCAGGCAAATCCACCAGGGTCAGGGTGAGGACGTTGGGGGAGTAGATGCGAAGGTTGATGGGAGCTGGAGAGATACCGGCATTTCGTCCAACCTTGGCTTCTGTTTCCCGAGAGATTTCGTCTCGGATCTTGGAGAAGTCGAAGAACTTTTGGCCAGGGGCGTGAAGAAACTCTCCCCACTCATCAGGGTTGGCCTGCTTGTCGTTGGAGGTATCAACTTCCTCAGCCTTGACACCATTGCTTTGCGCGGGACGGTTGATAAGCTGAAGGACGAGGGGACGACGGGTCACGATACCGGAGCCTCGGGGCAAGCTGAGGCTGCTAGTTAATTTCCCAATCCCAGAGATGCCTCAGATAGGCGGTATGCAGCAAACTCACAAGTCTCGGCCAACAATATTCTCCAATACTGAACTCTTTCCGCTCGACTGACTTCCCACGACGGCGATTTGGGGCAAGTCAATGGGGTTGTTGACGCCAACAGTAGCGAATACATCTTGAAGCTTGTTGACAAGCCTATCGGTGGAGGTTAGAGGCAAGGCATAGCTGGAGGGTTACCGCAGGGACTGACTGGATCAGGGCGGGATCCGAGATGCCACCCTGTGCAGAGAGGGAGCCGCTCATCTTCGAAGAGGCTTTTCCGACTTGTATATACGCTTAAGAAAATACGTGGGATCGAGTCAGGTCGAAAGCGAGGAATGTGGGAGGGGGGTTTCGATGGTTGAGTTTCGGAGAGCGGTCGAGATGCAAGACTGCGAGAAACGTAGCGCAAGGTCAACTACAAGCGTTGCGATAGCCCTGATGTATATTCAAGGTTGTCGCCTATGTTGAGCCTGCTGGAGGTCGTGGGAGGTGGGAAATACGTGGTGATGGAGGATTAAAGGAGGGACTCGCAAGACGACACCGAGTTCACGAGCCCAAAGGCACTAACTTGCGCGCCGCATTACGTCCTTTCTGTGCCACAAGGTGGCGCAGCCTTACATAATTGACTAGAGGTCACAGTGGCACGTGATGGTATTTGGTACCTTGATCTATATCTGTGGCTGAATTACATGGGAATATTCTGTAGCCTGGAGAAAACGTCACCTCGTGATGTGTTTCCAGACGAGACAGATTGGTGCCTTCGTCTTGAGAAGAGCGAAGAAAGCTAGCTTATGACGAAGCTTTCAAGACGTGGCATTTCAGGCAACTTCTTTTTGTTGGAGGCCTTAACGTCCAGCAACTAATAGAGGTTTCACATGGACCACGAAGCAACTTACCCACCTTGGGTATCATTTGAGGCCTGATACTATTTGTAGATGAAGTAGATAGAAGGGAAACTCGAATAAAACCACTGGTATTTTTCTGGGATCGTATTGGATCAGTTAAAGAGAACAACCATGTCTGGCAATCATTAAGTCGAGAACTTGCATATCGTGTTAGAACAACATTAGCTAAGAGATCCTTACATGGTCAACTCTCTGGAGCAGCACATGTGGCTAGAGACCATAGAACAGTAGAAAAGACCGCCAACTCATATGTATTAGTCGACCATATGCACATTGATCCTAAATGAATAGCATTGGTGAGGGGGAGCATCATGCGCATCAAGGATTGAGCGGACGTGTAGAGAAGTACCAGTGGGTCAGCGAAGAGTCACAAGGGAACTTATCATGAGGCTAGTTGAGATCGGTGAGAAGACAAGAATGGCGGTAGAGCTTAGTCGAATAACTGCAGCATGTGACAAAGCGAAGAACCTATTTGCCAGCTCTCTCAAACAGAGTATTTGAATATCTATCATACAAGGTGAGGAACCTGATATGGTGAGGGAACGGAATACGGACGTCATCAGTTAATAAGGCTGTAGTGGTGTTGGATGATGGGGGTGACACTGCATCTTGAGCCGAGGCGCTAAAGCAAAGCAAAATCCTAGGTATGAAGTATGTTCAAAGTATAGTGGCTGGATATTATTTCTTGAATTCTAGGTCACAGAGAGATGGTTCTCGTGAAGCATATCCATATCAATATTAGACCCTTGAGACTTAACTAGATCTGAGATCTGCTGTAAGCATAGGTAATCCTTTCCACCGAGCAAACCCAGGGTCTTGAGCTCACAGCTTTCATGCTTCATCCATGATGCCCTCCACTGATGCTTAGGCCCCCTAGCCACTAAAGTCCACTGCAGTTCCAGGGGTAAGGTTGTGGTGCAGACGAGCTTGGGTGTCCCTCCACTAGAAGAGTGGGTGACCTCACGACAGGACAGCCCCAGAAAGAGAAACAACTCTCACCTTAGACCAAACAACCAACCACCTTGTCTGGCATCATATTTGCTTGTTTTAACGTCAGTTGTAAACTCTTCTCAGCCATTCTTTCCATATAAGCTTGAGACGAAGCTACCTTCCATATTCTGATATCCGATATCAGTGCTTCCTTCCTAGAAACGCCTTATTTGTCACATGCACCTACCTCAGCCGCCGTCTATACCCAGTGCCGCCACCTCCACCTCCCGCTTCCCTACCTACACCATCTATCACGACTCCACACATCATTTCTTATAGCTGGTACTGAGCCAAGCTTCCGCTTGTTCAACAGCTTTTGTCAAACATCACTTTCTTCTGGCCAACAGCCAGCTTCTTATTAATCATCTCAGACTCTACCGCCGCGGGATCCCGCGGAGAGGCCGTCCTGGACTCCTCCGGCTCCGGCGAGCCATCGCACCCCCATCCCAATCTCTCCGACACCACTTCCAGCGATCCAGATACGCCACATCCTCTCCCAACATCATCTAACACCACTATTGCTACTGCTACTGCTACTGCTACTGCTACTACCGCCCATTCCTCCACCGCCCCCTTGGCTCTCAGCTCGACCGCGCCCCAAAACGATCAGCAGGACCAGGATCGAGCCCAGACTGGCATTGCGAATATAGGTTCTTCGATTGCCAACCTCGAACAACTCCCGGCTCATACGCCGTCTCAAATCCTTGGACGACGTCAACGATCGTTGGCATCTGACCTTCCCCTCGAGCTTCAAAGCGACCTCCCCCCTATATACGACGACGACGACGACGACCATACCTTCGAGCCGCTAGCTAAACGTCGAAGAGGGAACGGCATGATGGGTGCGAGCGACACCCTTGACACGCAGAATGGTGCTTCTCTAGGCTTCTCTAACGGCTCTGCTGAAGCTCCCACGGGTGTCACTAATGGCCACAAAACGGCCGTGAACGGATCGTCGACTCGAGATAAGAACAGTTCAGTTACCAAATCGAATGAAAGACCACCCACCTACTTTGGCCACAACCGCGAGGAGGTGACCCGGCTGTTGATACAAGCCTTGTCGGATATGGGGTATCAGACTGCAGCCGACAATGTGAGCCAAGAGAGTGGCTACGAACTCGAGAGCCCAACTGTGGCTGGTTTCAGGTCTGCTGTGCTCAGTGGTTCATGGCCTGTAGCTGAACAGTTACTTTCCGGTGCATCATATGAGGCCGATGGCCAAGGGAATGGGCTTGTTCTGGCGCCGGGCGCCGACTGTAATGCTATGAAATTCTGGCTGAGACAGCAGAAGTTTCTGGAGCTTCTGGAGCAGAAGGATTCCAGCCGAGCTCTTATCGTACTTCGGGGCGAGCTAACGCCATTGCCTCACGATACTGGGAAGCTTCATTTCTTGTCCAGCCTACTCATGTGTCGTTCGGTTGACGATCTTAAGGCCAAGGCACAGTGGGATGGGGCTAGCGGCCAATCTCGAAAGCAGCTACTATCAGAGCTGTCAAGTAGGTGCTCCAACAGCACTATCCAGGCCCAAGCTGACACGTACAGAGTGCATATCCCCTTCAGTTATGCTTCCTGAAAACCGACTGGCTGTTCTGCTTGAGCAGGTTAAACAGAGCCAAATCGACACCTGCCTATACCATACTGAAGCACTGTCGCCATCGCTTTACTCAGACCATTTTTGCGACAGGCGAAACTTTCCAACAGAGGTGGCACTAGAGCTTAAGGACTTGGTTGGAGAAATCTGGCAAGTGCAATTCTCACATGATGGAACAAAGTTGGCTGCCTGTGGCGGCAGCGAGAAAGTCGTGATATGGGATACCTACTACTTCAACGTGCTCAAGATCCTTGACAACAATGAAGGAGGGGTAGGCAACATATCATTCAGCCCGGACGATTCTATGATCGTATGCTGCGCACGAGATGGCCATGCCCGGTTATGGAATGCCCATGTGAGTAGATACTGGTAGAGGTTACTGCTCGCGAGTGTAATGCTAACTGCTAGTTCTAGTCAGGGCATCTGATCAGGAAGTTCAGTCGTTTCGCAGAACCCGTGAGCGGCTGCGTATGGGCTCACGATAACCAATCGTTTGTTCTCGGAACGCTGGATCCTAACTACAGCCTGCGTACCATTAACGTGAATAGCGACGAGCAGTACGACTGGGGAAAGAAGCATCGTGTTGAGGATATATGTGGATCGGCTGATGGCCGATGGCTCGTTGCCGTCGACAACCTGCACACAATCCACGTTTACAATGCCGTCACACGAGAGCTGGAGTTTGATATGGAACTCAAGGCGCGGCCAACGTCTGTCAGCATCAGTCAGGACTCACGGCACCTGCTCGTCAATAAGTGTGACGGTGAGGCCCAACTGATCGATCTCATGACGCGAAACTCTGTCCAGAAATTCTTCGGGCACACCGGTGGCGAGTTCTTGATCCGCAGCTCCTTCGGCGGGGCCAACGAAAGTTTTGTCTTGAGTGGCAGCGAGGATGGCAATATCTTGATATGGCACAAAAACACTGGCGCGGCAGTTGAGCGCCTACATGGACATCATCCCCGTTGCAACGCTGTTGCATGGAACCCGACCGACTCGTATATGCTAGCGTCCTGTGGAGATGATGGCCGACTCAAGATGTGGGTATCCCTTACTTACTTGTACAAGCAACTGGATGCAGAACGAATTGCTAACAATACTCACACAGTTGGTCCAATAAGACGGCCAGTTCTCAACTTAGGTCTCAATTTCGCCGAGTCGCTAATGGCTGGGGAAGTGCCAACAGTTAGTACGTTGCCATTATGTTTAACTTGCACAACACTCGTGGCTACGTTTTGAATCGGTAATCAAGATACGAGGCGTGCTTTATATTGGGTTTATAGATGGATGTTTGAAGCAACGGATGCATTGTAAGGCGATGAATGAAAGTACTCTTTGTGCTGGAGGAGGACCGGTCTTGTTGGTTATGGTTTACGGCGTTGGAGCGAGGATATTGTTCTATGAAGCGAAACGACTGAATGTTTTGATCCGTCGTTCTTATCCGCTCATAGTAGACAGGCTAGTACAGAAATCCCACCTTTTATATGCTATTCAACATAGAGTATCGCGACTAAGGAAACCAAAGTTGCTCGCTCCCTCGGCCTACATGGGCAGACAGAACAGGCTGTGTTGACAAATTTGGGAGAACTCAAGAAATAGTGCATGAGCGTTTCCCTCGTATATCATACGAAGGAAGAATACTGTTCCACCTTCAATAAGATTGTTAGGCAAGATGTCAGCTTGATCTATCGGTGTATGAACCCAAACGGCGATGCTGTAATAACAAGGGTACCTCTAACAGTAGACGTGGCCTCATGAAAACATGAGGGTCTGGACTGAACCAAACCATCACCATCAGGCTCCTTCTCAACCCGAGATGCACGAGCTTGGCTATGGTCATTGCTCGAGAGTGCAACCATACACGGCAACGAAAGAGGGCGGCCCGCTGCCGACTTTGGCATGTGGATTATGATCCAGAGGAAGTGGAGTTGATGTGGAGGGACGGGACGAACAACCTAGGCGAAGCCCTGGAGTCGTGACCAGGATTAAGCAATAAATGTGTCTAATATCGTTCGTCTGACACTTGGGTCAAGATGGTATCGGGCATGATGAAAGCTGAACTACTACTCCATAGACGGATATAGGAACATAGAGCTCAGCCCCAGTTGATAGAGACCAGTACCTGCATGATCTAGCTTGACAGCACCGGGACCAGGGCTGGCGGGTGATGGCCAGATCAAGCACGGGATGGCACGCCATTTGTGCACGATGGAGATCGAACATCAGACTCTCTGTTCAACTGTTGGGGAGTACTCAGCCACATCCTCGATAGTGGAAGCTCCAGCTTGTGGAGTGACTCGGTTCAGTGTCATGTTTAGTAATTGACTAGGAACATGTGTAGCCCAACAGGTTCAATTAGACCAGGCGGTCAGGAACCATTGACAAGGGCGTGGAAACTGTTGATCAGATGGTAGCTTCAGGGTTGCTGAGGCAATACTGACTACTGATTGCAATGCTAGCAGACAAGAAGCTTGTTAGCAATACGGACGTACTGTTCTACTGTCTCGTTGCTGAAAAGGATGAAAAATCCGAGCCTGCTTGTCTGTTGCACTTCAGAGCTTTACTCAGCTGACAGGTTCTTCCAAGTCTTGACACATTATCAGCAAACTTCGAATCCACGGTGCTTAAGACACGGTCGGTTGAGAGCTGCAGGATCATCATCGGAGACGAGACTCATCTTTCCGTTGCGCGTCATCCTAGCGGGTTGACAGGTTGACTAGCTGGAAACCTGGTTTGAGACCCATGAATAAACGAGTCACGTTTGGCTGGCTCCGAGTCAGGTATTTGTACAGGCCTCTCGATTCCTACTCAGCCAACACATGTAAGATTTCGAAAAGACGAGACGATCGTTGTCCACTATTTCCGCGCAAAGTAACAATGTCTCCCGCACTCCATCTAGAGTTCTTGGGATCCGTCGAGAGTAGCATCACGAAGTGGGGTGGTTGGCTGGAGTGGTCAAGGCTCTGTCTCCTTTGGCTTCGTTTGCACCCATGTCGACACATGGATGTTTCCTGCATTATCGAGCCACACAGACTAGACAAATCCTGAGAGTCTTGCCCCTGACGCTAAAAACACCATGCCTGGAGGACGTGCGAAGCCGAAGCATGACGGAGGTTGAGCGGTGCCGAGGTGCAAACATGAACAAAGGGCCGAAGTAGAAGCTGGTCACGATTAGGGGTCTTGTCGCGGCAGTATGCGTGATAACAATCTCAAGCGAGAACCCAATAGGGACGTCATCGACCCAAGCATCGGAGGACATGCTTGGTGATAGAGCCCCATATGTTCTTCTGGAAAGAAGAAAGGGGCAATTACCGCCAGTCTGTTTCTAAACAGGGGCCGCATGATAACCCTGGCCACGAGACGGAAACGCTTCGGTAGTTCGCGGTCTCAAACAGCGCTGTGCCTCCCTGTTGCAATGCATGGAGATGATAACTGTTTTTGGAGTGACATGGAGACTTGGATGAAATGTTCCTCAGGTTAACGTCCCTTTGTCCTTAATCAATGCCTGGGTCAAGCCTTGGAAGAGCCAGGAACGGCCGCCGACTGATTCTACTAAGTGTTATTAGTGTGGTCGGCCCTTGTCAGAGCAGAGATAAAGGATTGGATCTGTGCTGGTCAAAGTTATGAATCCACCTTGTTTCTTACATATTGTTGCCATGACAGCTAGGCCAGCACCTGGAACTCATAAGCGGGTGGATGTGAGATGCCAGATGCGCTAACTGGTCATGAGGACAATAATCTTGCTGGTCAACGTAATAGCTGAGATGACGATGCTCTGGCAAACGTCGTCGTAGCGAGCTGGTTTTGTTTTTAGAGATCTTAGAAATCAAGTTGAAGTCAAGGCGGGATGGGCCGACGCCGCGTGCGAAAGTCATGTCCTGGTAACCGCCTCTAGCTTTGTGCTTTGTCTGATGGTGTCCGAGATAGCGCGAAGCTACAGCAAAGCACAGCACCAAAGCCTCTAGTTTCGTTCCCTGGCAAGCCTGGTTAGTTTTCTCCCAAGTGCTGACCACCATAAGCCGACGAGGCTGTGCTCTTTTGGGACTGTAAGCCGCGCGGCGACAATTAGCGATGCTTCCGTCTCGGAGGATTTAACATGTTTCCTGACGGAAGGGCATGCGTTGTGTCCTTGCTCCTCGATTCTGGGGGATCCATGTAGGTACTCGCTAGCTTGCCTTGCCATGAGAAACATGCAGGCATAAGCACGGGCATGGGCACGGACAAAGGCGCTGGTGCTGGCGTCTTGGTTTAGGTGGGAGGGTCCCTTAATTATGATAGATGTTGTTGGTTTCTCGAAGTCATTGGAACAGATGTCGCCCAGCTCCAGATGGGCGTAGCTAAGCGGTCACGGGGCCAAGGAGAATGCGAGCAGTAGCGGTGACTATAATTCCGTGGCAGGACGTTAATGGCGGAACGAAGGGCTTTCAGTGGCAAAAGCGATACATCTTGTGGCTTGTGCTGTGTGTAGAAGAGAGAAGAGAGAAGGATGTAGGTAGGCGAAAGTAATCTTGCTAAGTTAGAAAAAGCGCCATTCTGAGTCGTGCTCCCTGCAGGGCAGGGGCGACCGACAGACGTGGGGGACCTAGGAATTTAGCGTACCGAGTATCAAGTAAATGGTAACTTCCCGCGAATTGCTTGCTCGAGTCAGTATCGTATGGGACGAATTGCTCAACTTAGTAATTAGTTTCTCGTCTTTCGTCCTGAAGTGGGAAAACTGCTTACAGCAATACTACCTAGTAGTAGACTACAGTACTAGTACGGTCATATATCCCTCCCTCCTTCAGCATACGCCGTTCCGCAAAGTTTCGAAGCAATATAGCCAAAACGGTTTGATAATATTACGGGCTATACTAGTAATAAATACAAAGTCTTTTCTGACGAATTGGCTTTTGAAGATCACTGACTTGCGCTTGGTCCTCGCTATTCGGGCTAGGCTGAAGGGTTGTAGCCAGTAGGCCACTCCTTGTCGGAGGAAGTACTGTACGGTTGCCATGAGTTAAAACCTCTGGGAGCAGGCGAACTCCATCGGTGAAGTACAGGGCAGTGTTGAGGCTGTCCCTTCCATTTCTGTTCGAGACTTAGTTAATTTCGTCTGATTCCTCGTCGTACCTGCTTTAGCTTAGGACCAACCCACCGCATCACCCCTGGAAAGAGCAGACGTGGTGGACCTTGCTAGAGAACCTCGTGCTAACCA
Source organism: Fusarium sublunatum (assembly GCA_013623665.1). Classification (NCBI taxonomy): domain Eukaryota; kingdom Fungi; phylum Ascomycota; class Sordariomycetes; order Hypocreales; family Nectriaceae; genus Fusarium; species Fusarium sublunatum. The sequence goes on along the minus strand of JABFFF010000217.1, from coordinate 44,215 downwards.
TGTCTTTTAGCCCAATAAGCCAGGACCATCTCATCATGGTCATGGTCCCCTCGCCTCCCGCGTCCGTCCCATCTCCTTAGGGGAGCAGGGGGCGGCCAAGGTCGGTTAAGCAAATCCAATCCAATGAATGAAGGACGGAAGGACCAAACATACCGATATGAAAACCGATGCCGACCAACAAAACCAACTAGTTCCTTCCCTTCGTAACTAAAGTCACATTAATTCGAAGCTTAGCCTCCTTGTCTTCCATCATCATCGTCCCTTCCGTTCTTTTTAGGTGTTGTCTTCGATAAGACAACCTTACCTGGCGATTGCCGGACGGTTTTACAGTACCTTCCTTTAATACCTCCATTACCTTGTCGTTCCGTACCGCACCTTCCGTCTAGCTGCCGCGACTGGCTTGCTCTTTCTTTGATCTGATCTGTCACCGAACACCTGCCGAACATTCCATTTTCCGGCCGAGACCCCTTTGGCTGGCTTCTGGTTGCCACACATCATCTTTCCACTCTTAATATTTTTCTTTCAAACACTTTGCGGCAACGATCTTCTCGGCTTCGTCTTTGTGCGCCCAGCTAGCTTTGGATCGCTGATATCTCGCTCTGTTCTTTCTTGGGACTCTTTGCGTTGCTCTAAGTCTTGTCAGGCTCATGATTTCAGTACTCATGATGCGACTGTGACTTCGCGTTAGAACTTGTCGATTATTCCAGCTCAAAAATTGATTCGCGGTTCTGCCCTGTACATTTCAGACTGCTTTCACTATGGACAACTTGGAAGGGATGCTCATGGTCCCTCCAGAAAGGGGTCAGATCCTGGGTAGAGCTGTTTGGAAGGTTTGTCTCCTTGGTTGCCACATGTTTGCCCCTTTCACGCTTCTAATCACTTGAACCGTCTAGTTGCGATATGTTGTCGTAGGAAAGCGCAACACCAGAATCGGCCCCAATTCTTCACAGTCAACGTCCAACGGTCGCAACAACAGTCTCGGGGGTAGCAAATCTTTTCCCAAATTGCATACAGAGGAGACGTGTCTGTTCATTTACAAGCACAAGGTGTGTGGCGCCGAGGGCTGCGTTTTGCTCATTGCCGCCTCTTATAATTCTAAAAGTCTTCGGCTAACACCATTGGAATTCCAGGAAGATACTGAACCAAGCCAGCAATGGCCGATAAACTCTATTACCGACTGTCAGGTTCAGCAGACCACCTACCGCAAACAGGGTCCTGTTCTTCCCACTCTTGTCATTACTATTGCCGACAAAGAGAAGAAGCGACGCTCGAGTCGTGCTGCTGGTCTTATTTCGTCAAGCAAAGATGCTAACGCTACGACCCTTTGGTTTCGCACACCTACAGACGATCACCATCTGAGTTTACATGAGTGGGCACGCAATATTCTTACTAGAAAATCCCCCATGAGTCCAGAAAGCCCAATGTCGCCACAGTTCAGCAATCCGTTTGCGTCGATGTCTCGCGATCCCTCTGATTATTTTTCTCGTCCTACCAGTGGACATCGATCTGGCCGCTCCGATCCACGAAGCCTTCAACACAAGAGCTCTGCCACTACTCACTCGACAGCTACTCGGGATCGACCCCTCACATTCAGCTCCGAGTCGCTCAGTCTACGGTCAAAGCGTAGCGACGTTTCTTCCCCTTCGAGCAGTAATTATCCCATTCAGCAGATGAATTTTCCAATTCCTGGTCAGCATTACACTACCGTCCTTCCAACCGATCTGCCATCTCCCATCAACACCACAAGAGACTATCAAGGAGAGTTTATCGAGGGGTGGACGTCCGCTCAAGGGAGATCGTCTACGATGAGTTCACCAATTCGGGGCCGCAGCAGTATCGGCTCTCAGCCGCCGAATCCCGCTATTGCGGCAACCGACTCAAGCTCTCCACCTGGGCCACGCGAGACCATTTTGGATAGGGCGTTTCAGATGCGATGCATTCCTGGTTCCGAACGGGAGGTTCCGGGCGAGGAGAAGTTGAGTTCTTTGGCTCGGTTCGACGCATTGATGCGAGACGCCGATGACAAGCGAAAACAGAGGGAAAAGGCTGAACGAGCTCAGCAAATGGCAATGCGTAGTGCTTTCGAGGCGTCTGAGAGCTCCAGTGACGATGAGGATAGTGATTCTGATGATTTGGATGAGGACGCATACGGTGGTGTACCTGAACGGCGAGGGCCAGCCTTGATACCGCCCACAACACAACGGGCACTGCAATTTATTGCTGATCGCAACGACTCAACGCCGTTATCACCATCTGGTCGTTCCTCAGTTTCGAAGCCTTCAGTTCTACAGGAACCGCCGCCAATACGACCACATACGGCGCACGCAAAGACCCGCCCCAATCCTACGCAAAGAACGAACAGTACTCCCCAGATGGTCGCTGGCATGGCCAAATTGGAAATAATACCATTCCCCAAGGTACCTGAGGATGCCTCGATGCGGTCAAATGGAGACAAGCGTCTGTCCACTTCAAGCACTGCTACCAAAAGGTTGAGTTTCACCGAGTTCACCAAAAGACTATCGAGCACCAGCAGCTTACTGCTCGTCCAGACGAACGCTAGTGGGGGGAGTTCCCGGGGAAGCAGCGAGGTCGACGTCCAGCCCTCGTCCTTACCACGTGGGACCCTGAATCCACGAGGATCCGCACTAGCCCCCCGAGATCGAGACCGAGACAGAAACATTTATGATCACAACGGAAGATGCAGATGGCGCAACAGTGTTGGCGTTATCAGCAAAGACGGCACCTTTCTTTAGCCTCGCCATCTCAACAGGCTACGGAATCTCGTACATATAGACGACTATCCAGCTCTCGATTCAGTAATCACCACCACAGCCTTGATGATGATTAGGACGCATTTGATTCTACACCTTGACGACGTCTAACTGCAGGAGGAGGGCATGGGCAGTTTTTGTGCCGCTTTAGATGTTTTGTACGATTTTGATACCAAACGATGGCATCGTCACGACTCTTATGATGAGGATGGGAGGGACCATTGGATGCATGGCCCTGGGCGTTTTTTGTCGACGGACGACGTTTTGTCTCTGAGCATCGATCGGTGTTGTTTGTATTTTGGTGGTTGTGGTAACATACATGCCCATACTATTGCTCGATATTCAGCGCAATGGCTTAGGCGGCCTGCGAGACATGATAATTACGTAGCACGCTGTAAATGCGCATATGAGACGAGTGCCTTGCTTCATGTTGTATATACAGGGCACATTGAATATACTCATCCATTCAGTTGATTTGCAGTATGTTGCGAAGCGTGGTGAACTCAATAGCTGTGGTGGCATATTTCCAAGTTCTACATCGTCACGATTTGTTCAAGGGCAGGACATTTATTCTTAACCTCAGCCTTGCATATGTGATGTCCTCACAAGATTGTATTATTATCGCTTAGCGAGACGTTGTCTTCATGTTTTTTATCATCAATGCAATCAACTGACTGCATGCGCGAACCCCTTCTGGGTTCTGGTATCCTTTGTAAATCCCACTCAAGGCTTTTTAACAACAGAGCGCTGAAAAAAATCCGTGGCTTATTTCCATCTTACATGTAACAGCTCCGTAACGAGGGCGACCTCTCCGTCTTTTTATCGGATATACTTGGCGATTGCCTCTTGCTCCTCAGGGCTAAGTCGCTGGCTGATGAAGCCCTCGATGGCACCTCCGTGTCGCTGGTTCGCGGCAACCATGTACTCCTTGACCCACTTGGTAACATCGAGAACCTCAGGGAAATCATCCTTGGCCAGGGGCCTGCAGGTATTAAGCGCTGTGAACGACATGCCAAATCCGATGTCGTCAACGTCCGCCTCAGCGACAACCTCGTCACCAGCACCAGCACCCACGGTGGGAGGGTTGACAAGGAGCGAGAGAAGCTTGCGGCAGCTGTTTGCCCAACCCTTCATGAACTGCTGAGCGAATGCTTGCGAATCGCACAAGGTCTTTGTTAGGGAGACAACGGCGACCTTTCGGTCTACAGGGCGAGCGAGTTTCTCTGTCTCGGCCAAGACGAAGGCAGGATAAACCTTGGTGAATACACCCTCTTCAACCGAGTTGGACTGCTTGATGAAATAGTCGGCGCCATAGCCAGCCTCGAGACGAGCAGATACAAGGTGATAGAATCGAACAAAGCGCAGCTTGAACGAGTCAGGGGGCGTTCCTTGAAGCTTGGTGTAGATGAGTCTAAGGATTGTACCAAAGTACTGGTCCAGTGCAGCCCTGTGGCAGATCGTTAGTTATCATGTTTTTCACCACATAAGGTTGAAGACCTACGGTTCAAAGCTCTTGACAAGGGAGTCGAGGATATCAAAAGCGAGCACGTCCGACTTCTTGCTGTTAAGTAGCTTTTGGAAAATGCCCAGCACAGGCTCAAGCTGGTTCTCCATCTGGATCGCTTGGGAAGCCCGAGGAATCACAGCAGATAGGAGACGGGTGCAAGCCGGAACGTTGCCTCGAGTCTCCCAGAGAGTAGGGTTCAATAGAGGGCCTAGGAGCGCCTTGTAGTTATCCGAGATTGTCTCAGATGGGCTCGACTCGAGCAGCTGCGCTAGTACTTGGAAGACGTATTGCATGAATTCTAGCGACGTATTAGTAAAGGGGTTGACTACATGATATATCAAGAAACTTACCTGTGACATCCTCGACTAGAATCTGGTGGAAGGGACCCCACAGCTTCTCGTTGAAGAGAGCAGCGTTGCTGGGGGCGCAGTATCGTACGAGAGCACCGATGGCCTCAAAGTGGTAGTAGTAGAACCGAGGGTTACTTGGGTTCTGCTTCATCACGTTGGTAATCAGGATAAGATGGGTCAGCACGTTGTCCAGTAGAGGACTAGCACCATCCTTGATGACAATTAAAATTCTCATGACGCAACGCATCAAGAACTCGTTCTCCTGCAATTTGGCAGGGCTAGATTCCTTCTCGATGAGCTTGAACAGGTGGCCAAGAAGGTCCTTGGCGAAAGGCTCGATGTCGGCACGAGGAAACATGGGATTGCCGGCGTCGTCCGTGAGGAATAGCACACGCTCAACTGCAATGGCTGCATATGAGTAGACGACATAGTTGTCTGAGTTCAGGTTCTGGATCAAAGGACCCAGAGCCACCTTCCATTGCTCCTTGGACAGCTGGCTTCGGAAAGTGTAGAGATATTTAATGGCGTCCACCTTTGAGATAGGCTCTACACCCTGTGTGGTAATAAGATCCTGGGCAATATGCTGCTCGAAAAACTCGACGACATTGACAAGAGGGTTGACGGTCTTGACACCCTGGGCAGAAGTCACAGCACCCTTGGCGGCAATGGACAGGAAAAGGTAGATAGCAGTATCCTTGGCCTTCCAGTCAGAGCTGCCCTGTGACAAATAGTGGTTAATGTATTTAGAAACCACTGTTGTGACGGGGCCTTCGAAACTCTCCTGAAGTTTTCGCAGAAAGTCGGTTGCTGATCGTCGTCGCGAGTCTGTGTCAGAGCCCTCGAGGTCTCTTCGGATAAACTCGATAGGCTCGTCCTCGAATAGTTCCATATCCGACTCACGAAGTGCCACATTTGGTAGGATAACCTTCTCTACAATCTGTGTCAAAACCTCTTCATTATTGAAAATTCCAGAGTGTTCCTTAGAGGATGCAATAGCAGTCAGGAAGTGTAAGGCTTTGCTGACAATGATGTCGTACTTGGTCTCGGTGCCTGTAGAAGATAGAAGATTCCAGGCCTTCTCGATGAAAGGCTGGCAGTATTTGGAGAAGTCCTCGTCGAACTTGACAGTAAGGAGCTCAAGGAGTTCGCAAATATCAGCCTTGACGGTGTCCATTATGCTCGTCTCGGTCTCGTCGTCCGTCTCCAACAGGGGGTTGGAGTATGTGAGGTACTTGTGGAGGAGTTCGGAGATGCTAGCGAGATTCTCTTCGAAAATAGGAGGCAGGTCGTGGCAAGACATGTCATGTAAAATCTTGATTTGAAGATCCAAGGCCTCGAACCAGCCCTGCAACACCTTCTTATCGCTGTTCTCGGCAATCTTTTTGTCGGTTGTCTAAGACGAATACACAATGAGTACGATACAGGCGAAAGTTCTAATTAGTTGTACTTACCACAAGAAGCTGGAGGAAAGCCTGTCCAAACGTCTCGATGACATGGTTGATCTCCATGTAGAGCTCGTCCGTTCGGAACAGGGGCCGCCATCGGACAAAGATAGAGTGTGCAACTTCGAGAACACCAACATTCACCTTGGGGTCAGTAGCAGAAAACCGGCTGACGAGTTCCTGTAGTCAAGATTGTTAGCGCAAGAGCTGGTCAACACTAGGCAACGGCGGCAATAACGTACCTGCGTAAGGGTATCCCATCGACGCCAGAAATCAGAGTCTGCGATGACGCTGATAGCATCACCAAGCTGGGCCTGGATGTTGGCGGGTGAGGAAATCATAAGGCCAATGAGGCGCTCTTTGATGACCTGGACCTCATCTTGAGGTAGTTTGTAGTTGCCTTCCTCGTCCTATGTAGAAATCGCAATTTAGTACTTGAAAAAAAAAAAATTGATCGATCGATGGACGGATAGTGCGACGCACCACATAGTTTGTTCGGATAAAGTTCTTGAAGGCTAAAGCAGCGGCGAGTCGGGTCTTTGGAGGTAGTGAATCAGAGTTGACAATGTTGAGAAGGCTGAGCGAGTATTGAGGCTTGGTCGCCTCTTTCTTGAGAGCTGTTTCGGCTGTTGGTGATGATTGTTTATTAGCATCAAGATCGCGGGGCAACGACAGGGTGGGACAGGCAACGGATCAAGTACCTTGACGATGCTCTGTTGGATCAAGAGTTGCATCAAGCAGCTGAGCAATGTGACCAATGTCGGCCGCCATGGTGAGGATGTGTTGGGGACGAGAGCTTAGTAGAAGAGAAAGGGGTGGAAGAAGAGGAAGAAGAAGAATGAAGAAGCAGCGGTGATGGAGACAGAAAGGATTAGTTTGGAGTTTGCAACCTGAGCTGAGAGGCAAGAGGTTCCATAGCAAACAAATGAAATTGGATGGGAGGTTCTATTTTTTTTATGGGTCTCCACTGGCGGAATGCTAGGGGACTGTTATGGGCGGGGCCAATACCTAGATCCCTGGACCATTGACCTCGAATCTCAGGCCGAGTAAAGGCATCACAAATGGAAGCTACATGGAGCTAGGTTTATGGTCAAGTGAGCTCCAGAACTATGTGTTAGGTAACTTACTACTTCTACATATTATGTACCTGTGCCTACGTCCATCACTTTCGAGGTAGGCACGCTAGAGGTAGCTCCCGTCCGTTCGATGTCATGTGTCTAGTACTACTTAAGTTGTCGACACTGGCGCCACTACAAGACTAACAACAAGCATGTCTGGGAGAACAAAAAATATAGAGAACAATCAGGATAAATGAAGTATATGACCAGGGTTATATGCAAACAATTATTGGGTTCCAAACCCTACAACACAGTAGGACGCAATTCCCTGTTGCAATTCACGTCATAACCATGGATGGAATTCAAGGGTAGCTTGGGTGCTGAGATCTCACCGTCTACAGATCACATCATTAGCAATATGAAGTGCTCAACTAGCAGGGCCCAATGGTACCTGGCATAGATTTACATGAATGAATACCTTAATATAGAATACAAATCCGGGGCATTGCAGGATTACCATGGATAGCTTGAATACCTGTGCTCAGACAGCTCTCATTCAGATGAAAGGCCTGGCTCTGTTGGGCTTAGTTCTCAAATCGATGACCGTCCAGTAGCAGATCGACAGAGCAGGATAGGTAGCTAGCCATTAGCTTTCGGCTCATACTCCGCGTGTTCGGAAGAACATAAAACGAGCTAATAGGTCGCTCTTCACCTCGCTTGTCATTGTCACGGGTAAGTAAGGCATAGGTATATAGTTCCAGGTACAACCTCAACACCAAGGCTGCAGGTACGCTGTGGCTAAGAGATTAGATACTTTCTTCTGGCCTCAGGGTCCTTCAACTGTGTGGGATTGGTGCGATCAGCCTCTGTACCTTACCGCCTACAGCTTGGTTGCATGGCTTTACATGAAAATCCCTTCTAAGTAGCCATTGAAAAGCCACCCAGGGGTCATCTGCGCTGGCTTAGGTAAGGATACTTTTCTGTAAAGTGGAAGTACCTTACAGCAGGTACCCTACCTGGTCGATCCGCCCTGCAGCTACCTGCGGCTGGGTACTCGACTGTCGTTGTCTTGGGTTTTATCTTCCTAACAAGCCACCATCAACCTCCAGCCTCTCTCGTTTTTTTTTACACCTCTCTCCATTGTTTTATCGCTTCTCCAACAACAATCGCAAATCCAATCAATCGTCATCATCAGCCTCACTCACTAACCCGCGTTGCCTTTTGCGTCTTCCGGCCTCTCATCTTCCTTTTCCGCCGATAGCTTCCGCCCCGCCGTGTGGTGTCATCCCGGACCTCCGTCCACCTCCGCGCTATTGACTTGTCACTACCTACTACGTAGTACCTACCTTACCTCTTACTCCAGTATATCACTTTCGCTTCCTTGACTTCAACATCACACCTCCCGCCAGCACTCGCGACGTCATCTACATCTACGGCCTCTTGTCACCTGACCATTTAATGACCACATCTGTTGTCGTATATATCTTCAACCTCTCACAGGCCCATTCTAGGCCCAGGTAGCACATGTTTCGCCGGTGAGACTCACCTGCACCGTCTGCCCATCTTGCACCGCACCGCACCGCACCTGAATTCGTACCTACTTGCACACTCCATCCGAGACGCCGTTCCGTTCGTCGCACGATACAAGACAATACACCCACCTTCCAGTCTGTCTCGTCTAGCCTAAGCGCACTCTTTGAACCTCTGAGCCCGACCGTTAGACTATCTCGTGTGCTCGCCCACCACCTTGTCGTCGATGGTCATCGCCCGCCTTATATTGCTTTCCACTTCACGTCGACCTACCTGCCCTACCGATGACGAAGCTTCCAGCACACGGGCCTTTGTTCCTTTGCTAACATGCTGCGCCGTCTAGCCTCACTTAGTCATCCGGACACCGACGAGACTTCACACGAGCACATGTCACCGCAGCCGGGGGATGGTCCATCGTCGCCAGATACGTCCCGTCAGGGTGGCCTTGCCCACGTCCTGAGGGGCTTGACAAGCTCCAAGCTCTCCAAATCGTCCCCCTCGATAGCATCACCTTCGTCCACCACCGCTCTTCCGATTGCCGAGTTCGTTCAGGCTCATCCTGCGACTGCCTCTGTAAATCCACCACAAGGGCTATCCTCGAGGCACATGGAATCCTTCGAGCTTCTCAAGAATGGCTCTCCCAACGAGCGCATTGCTGCGGCCAACTCTCTTAAACATGCCATCGCCGAATATCCCTTGAATCCTGTTCTAGATATATGGTATGCTGCAAAGGACCTTATCGATCCCGCGAAGCCTGCCGCAGCTCGAACAGCTGGCTGGGAGCTCTTGACAGAGTGTGTTAAGCACGATGCTTCTTCCGACCTTGAACGCCAAGAATATTTTACGACCCTCTCAGCTCCCGCAAACGCCGAGGACTTTCATCTGCAACTGGCTGCCCTTGTCGATCTGACGCGGCGAGGTCGTATCCTGACTGGGTTTGACTACGAGCTTATTCCCCTGCTGACCAGTTGGCTTTGGGAATCGTATAATGTCGTGCGCGTGGCTCGGAGAAGAGCTTCTCGGAGCTCCAAGGGCCCTTCACGAAGTCGTACGGCAGCATACGGCGAAGAAAAGAATCTTGCCCAACTGTTCAGTTTTCTCATCGACGTCATCAAGTTCAGCTTCAACAATGCAGACGAATCTGCTGTAACCGGACTAATAGATCGACTACTGGCAATTTGCATGAGTACCAGTGTAGAAGAAGATCTCAGGTCGAGCATAGCAGTTATTGATGCGATCGTCACATTCGGGTCCATTCCAGAGGAAAAGCTCAAAGGTTGTGTCCAGGTACTCAGCTCCATCTACTGCATGGTTGGAAGCCTTGAAAAAGATTCGTGGAACACGCTCTCAAATCTCTTCAAAAGTCACAACGGACAGGCGACTGTTCGTATTTTACTTGACGTCCTACGGAACAACCCTGCCGACGGGGCCAAGGAGAAGGATGTCAACAGGGAGATACGCGGGGCCCTGGCTGTACTTCAGAAAGTTCTATCTAAAGGCCCTGAGAGTGGTTATCCAGGCGTCCCTTTCTCATTGCTGGCTGATGGTCTTGCCACCATTGCAAAATCTGGAACGTCTATCAAAACTTTGACTTCCATACTGCAACTCCTCAACGCCCTGTTTGACGACGGAGAAGTTCGCGTGCATCGTTTGATAGTTGATGAGGATTGGTCAGTGATACTCGAGGCTGCCGCAGCCTGCTCCAAACGAGCCATTCCTGAACCACATGACTTTGACAGCTTTCGTAGCTCTTCCAAGGATGACAAGCCTGAAGAGGCGCTCAGTCGAGAGCTCATCGTCCTTATTAAGCGACTTGACGTCCTCCTCAATCAAAAGTCGGATCTGTTTGTGCCCCGGGCAACGGTTGTTTCATTCCTTACCGAAGTTCACCAGTTCCTCCCCGACTCAACTGCATCCTCAGTCCTGAACTACTTCCAGCAGTTCAGATGTTGCTCTCCATCAGATCTTCAGTGGGAGGATAACCTGTCTCTGGTTCTGAAAGGGTTCTTCGGCAATAGGGACCGATCATCACAGATCCGACTTCGGGCGTTGGAGACTATCATGGATGCTTACGAAGTAGTTGACTTGGTAGGCGATGATCCTGAAGAGAGTTTCATTCCTCACTTAGCCAAAAGCATTCTTCAAGACGTTGCTGAAGAGACGGACGCACTAGTCCTTGAGGGTGTCATGTCCCTTATGGTCTCAGTTGTGGTATCCTGCGACATGGAGCTCTTTGATTATATCGTCGATGCCTTGAGGGGTATCGTGGTTGGTGACAGACTCAAGTCTCCGATTTCTTCATCGGCCTCTCCCGTTCATTTTGCTCACCCTTCGTCTGATGAGCCTACATCCCACCAACAATCGCCGTCAAACGTAGTGGCCAAAGGCTATGTCAACATGTTTGTGCAAACCATGAATTTCGACAGCCGGAAGGCTACAAGGCTTTATCATGCTTTGATTCACATCGCCAAATCAAGCCATTGTGAGGCAGATGCGCGTTTAACTGCCATGAAGCTCTTATTCAGGTTGCGAGCCGATTGGGCTAACCGAATCTTCATCACAAAGACTCTTGAGACTAACTTCCTTGCTGCCACTCTATGTCGAACTCCGGAGACACACGCGAAGAAACAAGCCGAGGAAGCCGCACAATACCTACGCTTGCTAAGAAATGAGCACGGCGGGTCGCACAAGTCTGGCCGAGGCATCTCCTTCAGCCAGGCACAGGGTCATGACAGGGGTATGCCGGTTCGCTCAGCAAGCGTCGCTGCTGGAAGTGGCTTAACGGGCAGCACTGGCAGCGCAGTTCGTTATCACCAGATCTGGAGCCTCCCAGATGGTGAAGCTTTGCCCGAGTCCGTCACAGGCGTCTTCAGTCCGGTTCTGGTTTCTCACAATCCAGAATCTGACGAAGAGGAGCCGAGGGAAAAGTCCGAGAAGGAGGGCGGCGATATTGGCACTGCTACCACCATCAATATTGCTACCTGGCTTGAGACTGTCCTTGGCCTACTACATGGTTGCGACTGGGAAGTGTACAGCTTTGTTCTCGTCCATCTTCCTTCCCAACTAAGCAATCATGCCATCTTTAGCGATGCTATTCCCCAGATTCAGGAACTCCGAAGGCTTATTTGCGAGCAAATTCGGACCAACTCCTTCCAGGAACCACCAAATGCATCAGGTCTAAGGAAGGCTGACGTGGCGATCTGTCTCTTCCACAGTTTGACCATGATTCTTAGTTACCACGATCACTTCCAGAAGGGAGACGAGGACGAGATCGTCAAAACGTTTGTGCATGGTATCGCCACTTGGGAACGAAGTGCAAAGTGCTGTATCCACGCCTTGTCCATATGCTGCCATGAGTTGCCTCTTTCAACCAGCAAATCATTGGTGCAGCTACTGACCAAGATGTCCACCATCATCACGCAACCCCATGTCTCGATTCACATCCTCGAGTTTTTGGCCTGTCTCAGCCGTTTGCACAACGTATATGTCAATTTCAGGGAAGAAGAGTACAAAATCGTGTTTGGCATATGTATTCGATATCTGCAATCAGTCAGAGACAAGAAAGGGTCCAATAGAAATAGCCATGCGAGCGAACCATCCACACCAGCCACCTCAAACCCCAACGTCTCGGATGCAGTGCATCCAAGCGCAACGGACGACCTACCACAATATGTGTATGCATTGGCGTACCATGTGGTCCTCTTTTGGTTCCTTGCGTTGAAGTTACCCGATCGAGCCAACTTGGTCGGATGGCTTGTTCGAAACATGTATAGCGAAACCGAAGACGGCCACACTGATGAGCAGGCTCTTGTTTCGATCGATTTCATGCAAAGGTTTACTTATGCTGATGTTGAAGAGTCGTCTCAAGATCCCCTCTTCACGCCGGAGCGATTTGGAGAGATTATCAAGAAGAGATGGCTAGTTGGCTACAGCATTGTTACTGTAAGGCAAGCTACAACGACTGGCTGGGCGCAGATCGTAAAGAGACAACCTTCAGGGACTTCGGCGTTCACCATCCGAGAGTCGTTTAATCCACCACCTCCTCACCAGACCCAGAACTATGTCGACATCAGCAGAGAAGGCCAGGCCTCGACCAACACCATCTTGCCTAGCCACCTTCTTGTACAGCTTATGTCGTCTGTCCCACAGGGCCATGATCTAGCGCGGCCTATCCCGCTCCCTGAGGACGATGTTGTCGAACGAGCTATTCGAGTTTTTGACCGGAGTTCCAGCGTGGATGGACATAAAGTCGGTGTCATATACATTGGAGAAGGCCAGACGGACGAAGCTGAGATTCTCGGTAACGTCTCTGGTAGTAGTGATTATATGGAGTTTCTTAACAATCTTGGTACATTGACCAAGCTGAAGGGAGCGACATTCAATACTCATGGGCTTGACCGCGAGTTTGATTCTGACGGCCAGTATACTTTTTGCTGGCGTGACCGCGTTACAGAGATCGTGTTCCATGTTACGACACAGATGCCCACAAATCTGGATCATGACCCGCGATGCACTATGAAGAAACGTCACATTGGCAACGACTTTGTGAACATTGTCTTCAACGATTCAGGTCTTCCCTTCAAGTTTGATACATTCCCAGGCGACTTCAACTTTGTTCATATAGTTATCACGCCAGCGTCACGTGCTTCGTTCATTGCTGCTAGAGACACTTCAAAGCATAGCCAGCCCTTCTATCGTGTCCAGGTCTTGAGCAAGCCGGGCTTCCCAGAGATCTCTCCAGCCTCTGAGATGAAGATGGTTTCATTGAATGCTCTGCCGGGGTTAATCCGTTTGCTGGCGCTCAACGCCTCCGTCTTTTCTCACGTCTGGGCTAATCGTGAAGGCGGGGAGCATGTCAGCTCTTGGAGGAGTCGCCTGCGAGCCATCAAGCGGCTCCGTGAGAAGTACACGCCTTCAAAGTCAGGGCAATTGACACCCTCAGCCTCACAAACGTCGTCCCTTGGAAGCGCAGCGCTGTTGCATCAGCAGCAGCAACAACAGCAACAGCATCTACCGCCTGTAGACACACCGTCTTCGCGGCCGGCGAGTACCGTACGCGATAGCTTCACTAGTCTACGTCGCACAAGCGTGGCCACCTTTTTCACGAGCACAAGCGAGCAGACCTCACACCGTTCGTCAGTGTTGTCTTCAACCACCAACGACACTGAGATTGGGACATTGCATGGTCAGGACTCGCACACCGACACTGTCGACTTTTCCAAATGGGCTTGAGCAATGTGATATTGAATGTGACGAGAAAAAGAAAAGGGAAGGAGTTGTATTACGAAAACCATTACATTATCAAAAAGGGTGTGGGAGGCGTCTGTCTACATACGGTTATCAATGGGGGTACGAAAAGTTCTTGCTTTGGGGTTTAAACTTGATGTTTGTCTATTATATCCTTGTTTCAAAGTCTGTCTGTCATCTTGACCATCTATTCTTGCGGCTCTCGTTTGAAATACCCATTGGCAGTATCTCGTTCCATATCGAGGATACATTGCATATATGTACCATGTCTGGTGCAAGCACATAGGAGTTGATATATCAGGAGTTGAGGGTTGGTGATGCAGTCGACCACGTTGGGAAAATCCACATTTCTTGAAAGCCTACCTGCGCTTACGCATTCTATGTTTGCGACTGATCAGCCGATGCAGTGCAAAATGTGTCGTTTCCATGTCGTTTCTTGTACGAGGTCAGAAGCTGCTGTGCAACCAATGCCAGGCTTGGCCTGCATAAGGAGACATTCGACGCGTGCGTCTGTTTGGTTCATTTCCGCGCCCAGGACTGTAAAAGAGGGCTGTTAGCCTAAATAGGCTCATGATAGATGACAGTGTCCTTAAAAATCGATTGTTACACATGGCGGCAACCAGACAAGGTGAGAAGGACAAGGATCATGCCTACGGATAATGGAAACCTCAGCTATGCGGCATCATGATTATGGTGACACAAAGAATCATGAAATACAGCTTTCTTGTCAAAGGACACCCGCATCAGCAGGAATTACCAATAGAGCACTGTATCAACTCGGACGCCTGCAGAAGCATGGTAAACGCTGCAAGCGGATCACACATGACGGATCTTACCATCACAGGATTTTGAAACTCGGATACATGGTACATGCGATAAGATGTAAGGGTTTTGCGTGGCCTCTTTTTTCCCATGAGAAGAGCGGCGTTACAAACGTTCCGAGGCAGTTAGGTGAAATAAATGTAGATATTAAATGATCAGATATAATAAAATTGAATACTGTTTGTCTCGTCTTGTCCAATCGTTTGTTTATTCTTTATATGATAGCTTTATATAATTGTTACAAATACCAAGTACTAGATTCAACTCGAGTACCTGATGGTCAGAAGTTCTGTATAGATCGTACGATCCCTGTAGCTAGTTGTAAAAGGGGAAGTTACCAGTTGATGTTGATTTCAACCCCCTAATGGATCTGCATCGTGGCATGCCAGCAACCTATACAGGACACCACAAGAACAAGACCGTTGTGAGTATCTCCGTATTCGGTAATCTGTCCCGGAAATGCGGTGTCTTGAAGCTACAGACGAGCATCCATGGGTTCTTCTAACCGCTGGAATATGCATGCCGCTGGATGGAATCAGCGGGCCGAGCTTGTCTGACCGGAACCCCTGCCTGACGCATGTTGCTCAAAAGCACCGAGTGTGACCCTCAGTCCGTGTAATCTGGCATGCTGGTATGAGGAGTATTTTCCAAAGTACCTCTTCTTGAACAGCTCACGTAAGTCGAACCAGAACATCTTATACAAAGGTGCAGGCATTATGCATAAAAGACCCATTGAAGCAGGTGACACAATGTTATTTGCCGAATACGCATCTTCAGTACGTATGAATAATCCAGAATGAGTGAACCCGGCATGCGACAGAAATGGCTTCCAAGTGAGCAGTAGACTGAAACTGGCGAGTTGCGGTTTTGCTTGTTGTTTCGAGCCCCCCTTGGCTGTCACTCGAACGCCTTCCTCTTGATTCAACATGATCCTCTTATGGACGAGTCGATGAGTTTCGTGCCTGCGTTGCGTAGCATTTGACACAGCGGTACTTTCTTGTCTTCAGACCCTGCGCCAAACCTCTTTGTATTCTGCCCATTCGGAGAACCCTATCGACGCGCATAATTAGCATCTCCAGCTACTGAAAGCTCAAGAGTCCTTCCTTACCGAGAGATTGCAATACGTTCTCATCCGATTTACTGCCATCAACAAACATCCCCACCATCCCTCTCTCGCTCAGTGTCTGACGACAGGCCAAAAGTAATCTGGTTGCCACAGAATCCCGGCGATTAACCATGTCTGGATCATCATCTGATCACCGGTCAGCATGGTTCAAGACATAGCAGGCAACTCACCTTTGATGCAAATGCATGAGACACCTCCGATGTTTTGCCCTATCGTTACCGGCCACAGAATATCTGCACCGCAAGGGCTCCCATTGTTTGGAAAATAGGTTATTGCTGCTGCAACCAGATTGTCTCCCTCAAGTCCAACGACAACGTCATTCATGTAAGAGCTGTCCATAGTCTTGGCGTATTGATCGTACCATCCAAAGCCCCATCTCTTCTGTGACTCTTTGTTTGCCATCTCAATGACCTGCTGGTAATCAGTGAGTTGGCATGGTCTGAAGGACAAGCCAGCAGATGCTAGGTCAGGGACTGGATGGTCAGCGAATCTAAGGAGCCAATCCAATACGCGTCGACCATTTCCAGGCGTAGGCTCCTTTAGATTCCACCCTCGTTTCATAAACCACTCAGCGTTGTTTACGGGGACTGGCAGACCGTAAAGCAACCTTGGAAATGTGCTGCCAAGCTGAATTATGCCAACCCCTCGAATTTTGTTGAGTTTGCTCACTACTTCATCATGAAGCATGCGCCCAATACCTTGGCCTCGGAAATCTTGGTGGACGATGATGGCAGCAATCGATCCGATCAGTCGATCGCCACTACTGTCTGTAAATGTTGTAAACGTAGCACAGAGCCCAACGGCCTTCCCACTCTGGGGCTCCCGAACTATATAATGCATCGCATAACCATCGCGCTTCAAAAGGGAACCAAGAGCTGAGCGACTCAAGTGAAACTTAGGAGGAAGAACTGCTTCCCATAACGCATGTGTCTCTGGAAGGTCTCTGTCGTAGTCCCATATCAGAAGTGGCCAAGACGGACGAGGAGTAGAATTAGTCGGCGTTGGTTGTTTAGTCGGCGTGACTCGTTCATTTGTCAAAAGGGTTGCGATGGCCTCCAAGCTTAAGGCATAGTATCCAGGACACTGCAGTATGGTATCAAACCCGTATTCGTGAACACCATTTTCAGGAACTTCGCAGCAGGCCACCAGGGCGATAGGACGTTCCTCACACACTTCTCGAGCTACCTCGGCGAGTTCTAGTTGAAAGGCACCCCCCTCTGACGAGAACCCGCTAAGCACGAATATCACAACTCGTGCCCTCTTTATGAATGCAACATGGACGCTAGTGATGCCACGTTCCTTGGTATATGGAACGTGGCGAATCCAGGGATGCTTCCGCGCAAGTGCCCGGCCAAGGGGCTCAAACGGATCGCTCCCTCGAGGAAGACTTGAGTCCAAAGGAACAGCCACGGGAGTTAACAATAGAATTAAATCTTCGTCGCCCAAGGTCTTCTGAAGAGGAATCAAGTCCTGATGGTCGCATAGCAAAGTGGCTGGTGAGTCCTGGACTTGCGGATTCGACATTGTTTGTTTGTAGTGATTGTACGGAGTATCAAGACTGGCGATGCAGTTACATGGCTGAATCGAACCCTCAATGAAGCTGATCGTCTCGGCTAAGTGTGCAGTCTCCACAAGCACCCAACCTCCTTGGGCATAAATCAGCTCTTGACAAGTTCGACAAAGTCAGGGCGTCTAGAAACGATGTCAAACGAGTTGGCGAAGGCGCACTTGGTTGTTAGGTTCGTAAGAGTTTCGGAAGCTCAGAGATAACTGTCGAAACGGCCCTGTTTGCTGGAAAGATAAAGGTGACCTCTTGATAAGTTAACACTTGTAACTTGAGACGAAGTTTGCTTGAAATGAGGGCAAGAGAAAAGGTCAAAAATCTGTTGTTGTTTGAACATGAGCCCGTGCGCAAGAACGTAGGCTATGAATGCAGTTTTGGCGGCGACAACGGTCTGTACGGTGTCTGCTGAGACATTGACATTGACTGACAAGACACCAAACTACTGGGCAAATGGTTTTAATAAATGAGTGTGGGGTTAGTCTAAATCCATGGGATGAAGACTGCGGCATCCATTGGTATCAGCAATCAACGGCCTTGAAACGCCAGGGCTACACAGTAACTCTCCAGTAACCAGGATGGGCAGGGTTGGCAGACCAAAAATATCAGCATTGGCCAAGGCCGGTTGGTGCTTGTGGCGGAGAAAACATCTCAAGACGAAATGGGATTGCCGATGGCGAGGATCCGTAATGACGGCGAATGCGGGTCCAAATTGCGCCTACGAGAGCCTGCCGGATGGTGACACCAAGATGCACGTCGGCAGGGCCGGGCAAAGCCATTTGCGGCAGCATGGGTGAAGGACAGGATCAGGCGCCAGACTCAGCGAGATCTGGTAAAAGCGTTTGCTATGGCCCAATGTAATAGATTTGACGATGGCGATTGAGGTCCAAGTGATGAAGTATTCAGCAACTGCGAAATTCATGCTTTGGTTGACAAGACAACCCTTGCTTGCAGAAGGGAGAGAGGATGGATGTTATCCGGGGCAGAGGATTCGCCAGGCCTCCCTCTCACTCAGCTGGCATGTCGAAGACATTCTTAGGCAAAACAGTTTGCCGGAAGACATCTTTCCTCGCTCGCGATGGGTAGCAAGTAACGAGACCGTCCTGATATGCGGGGGTCCAAAGCTTTGCGATTGGTAACACGACAGTCGTTGGAAGAATGACCGCCCGGAGATGTTATTTCTGGGTTCAAAAGGAGGGGTGTTCGTTTGAAGCGGGTTGTCAGGTTGTCTATCAATCCCAGCCGTGGCTTGTTTTGGCCAGCCTATTGAGAGCACGCCAATAGAGGCTAATAGACAGTACCGTGATGACTGCATTGAGCTAACACCAAGAAGACGGACGGTATGAGTAGAGGGAAAAGGGGAGATGGATAGAAAGACGATGAAGAAGTAGAATATCTGAGGGTATACAGATATTGCAAAGGCAGGATAAGAGTGAAGGCGAAAGAGTTCAGGGAGTGTGGCTTCCGTTTTCTCCTTCAAGCTCAGAAACGAGCATCTCCGTCGTAGTAGGAGCAGGGAAGGCAGACACGGCACGCACGGTCTGTACCTACCTTAGGAGCCCCTACCTGAGCAGGAACGGCCCGTCGGCATCGGTCAATGGCGTGAACAAGCTTTAAGATCGACCGCTCGCTAGGTATGCACGATGCAGCATAAATGACCTGTTGCCGCCATGATTCGTACGATACGTGTTCGCCAAAGAGGTCCTTAGAGAGCTACTAGCTTCGCTACCTAGACCTGCACGAGTGTGCTGTAGTCTGCAGCACTGGAAACAAGTGGCATAACATCGAATATCCTAACATTCAAGATTTCAAGTAACAAAAGTCAAATCCCTCACCATTTGGACTTGATGTTAAATTAAGCTTCACTCTTCTCCATTTGTCAAACGTCCCACGACGTCTAGAGTACGTAACAAATTCAAAGACAGCTAGATACTAACCTTTTGCAGTACATTAGGATTTCCAGAGGGTGTGTGAAGAGTAAGGACAGGTAGTCAGCACTGCTATATTAAAATGTAGCTATGAAAATCAACTTCCAAGATGAAGCAAGTCCGTAGGTTCTCCAATTATATGCCGCTTTAACCGGGCTCTTCTGTGTTCCGTAGAGACGGGAACACAGCGGGTGCCAGACCCACTCCGAGAGGACCCACTTTACACACCGAAAACCGAAAACGCGTCTCCTCTGGCCGACGCGTCGTCCGGAGTGTTCCACTCATTCTCACCATCTCAAGCCCCCGTTATCTGCCGCTTCGGTCCGGCACCCACAGCTGACGACTAACAATTACAGCATCAAAACAACAGACTTGGTAGTTTCGCTCCTGTACGCAGCTGATGGAAACTGATATAGATCCCGCCTCGGCGGGCCACCAGGAGATTCGTCGACTTGTGGGTGATATTATTGAATGTGAGTTTACAACAACATAATCCAGCACCTCTTGCGAAGACTTACACCGTATTCAGCATCCAAAATACCCGCCAAAACACGTACAATCAGTATAAAACCCACTGTTGCCAATCTCACTTCCCTCACCTACGAATGTGGTCTCTTACCAGAAACTCTTGACACCCTCATAAACCTTGTAACTACACCAAACCACCTCGACCAAGCAAGTCAAGCCGCCATCATCAGGAATCTCTACCCTGCTACCCTGGTATCTCGGGCTTCTGTGCTTCAGGTCGTCTCATGCCTCGGCCACGGAACTCTCAAACCGTCTCTGACACTTCAAGCGGCTCTTCTCAAATGGCTCATTATTGTACACCACACGTTGGAGTCACCGCAGGTGCTCTCCCAAGCCTATCCTGTTCTCTTTAATCTCCTCGATACTGCAGCAACTCGGTAGGTTCATCATACTATGCTAGAGGTACAGCCTACTAATTTGACACATACCTCACTTGAGCCATCTTCTTGCTCTCATCACACGGCGCAAACACGTCCGTCCGTTTCGAATCCAGACGTTGTAGGTTTTAGGTCCATGATCTTATGATGGCCAACTCACACGATACAGGCTCAATCTCTCGAGGCAAACTGGAAACGATCCATGCTTAATTGGCCTTCTCAGAGTTTTCAAAGACTACTACCCCGAGGTCATTGTAGGAGAGGCGGTCCGAGGCAAAGCGTCCTCCTTCAAGGTAGTTTTCTCACTGCTCTTGTTTTGATCTTACTAAGATGATGACTAGCACCCTGATCCGCAATGGCGTGCAAGGCTAGACGAGATCCAAGAGGCACACTTTCATCAAGCTCAACAAGGCGCATCACGGCCTCGAGATGGTTTCCGCGTCCACCGTCCCATCGGTCGTAGTGCCCGGAGCAAGACCATCCCCCTAGTCCACACATCACATGTGACAGAGGTTAGTCAATAGCAAAATTGTAAGTGACCATTGCTGATCATGCCAGGATGCTGTCACTCTGGAAGAGATCGAGAATGCTACTGGCTTCGTAAAAAATATCGACAAGCTAGAGCTTCCCAACCAGCTAGTCGCCGTTCTAGCAGATCCTTTGCTGCAGAAGCTCATGTTGCTGCGGCCAAGCGATGAGTCTGATCAGAGAATATCAAATTGGCTCAATGCTGCACTTCAAGATGTTATTGACGGCGACGCTGACGAAGACTCCCTCTTTGACATCTTGGATATCCTCCGAGACTATGTCGTATCCACCAAGGTTTGTTCTTCTCAAATGCTGAAGATTATACCTCTTCTAACCGAGAACAGAATCTTCCTCCCCTTATTCTCAATTTCTTTGCTCGTTTCCTCCCACTCTGGAATGGCTCCGGACGCCGTGACTCTTTACTTGAGATCCTGTCCTATTGTCCATTACTGCATTTCAAGGGTTAGTCTATTCGATATTCACTATCTTGCGATCCTAACACTCAGCAGAACTGCACCAACACGTCTTCCAACCCCTGGAAGCCGCAATTCTTGATAACACCCCAGAATCCCAACAACTTCTCCTCACTTTGTATAAGAATCTCCTTCATCACTGGACAGTTGTACTCGAATCCAGCGATTCCATTCCAGACAACGCTAGCAACATTGTCATAGACTTGGTTCAGCATGTGAACCCTCTCGCCCTCACTCTCGCCCAAACATCCACCTCCGTCTTTTCTCGTTCTGCCATCCTGGAATTTTATGAGCAGAACTCCCGGCTCGTCAGCCACGAAACTCTCAAACACTACATTCCTATCGAGCTGCCTCCCTCGTTTCTCATCTACATACTATTCTTCAGCAATTCCGCGGCCGTAGTATCACGCATTTGTGCTATCCTTGCCTCTTATAAAAAGGGCTTTGAGATGGCCATGCTGACCAGACCACGCCGTGATGGGGACAACCGTATCGATTCATCGACGTACAATAGGGTTTTCGTCGGCTTGTTTAACGGCTACCTCATGGACATGTGTAACTGCTTCTGGCGCGGCAAGGCATTTACTGACACCGACCCTAATGCGCACGGTTGTATGATTCCAAGGAGTCTGGTCCCCATCTTATCATCTTATGTGGCTTCTGTGGACAAGGGCTATACCCTGACTTCGCTCTTTTCATTATCATACTCGCCCGTCCTATGCTTGCAGAGCAGCCGATGCATTCAGAGCATCGAGAACGCCGAAATTGATAGCGATGAGTCTCTCCGCACCAGGCATGAGGGACCAGCGACACAGAGTAGCCTTGGACGTCTGGCCAGTTCCGGAGGAATACGAATATCGTGGCAAGACTATCGTATCAAGGTGCTAGAAACACTAAGCACAAAGGAACTAGGAGGAATCGCAGATCTTTTGAAGAACACCATGACGGTTCTGAGGAAACTGATCGATGGCGAAGGAAGTACGAGACAGACAGCGTCGCAGTCACTCTAGTTCTGGTTGACTAAAACATGTATCATCGCAAATGTCTTTAACTGATGCTAAGGCTTGTCTAGTTGAGATGATCAAAGCCTTTGTCCCTTCGGTTGAAATCCAGGGTATCAAGAAGAGTATGCCACATTGCCATCTATTATCATGCATCATGTGTTGAAAAGGATCAAACGCCGCAGAATACAGCGTTGAGGACTGTTTCCCGCCAAATTGAACGCCATCCCTGAGTGCCATTTACCACCGCCGTGCTCCTTTTGCCGCTATCCCATGCTGTAAAAAGTGCAGTTGAATGCTATCCGTCTTCCCAAACTCCCGGCCGAAAATAAATCAAGATCGAGGAGGTTGTTAAGAACCCCTCGCGAGATAAAGCCCCCCAACCGAGTTGGTTGACTCGTATCTATGCCTGGCGCTGCTTGGACTCGTCGCCATATCCACCGATTTGCATACCGCCGAAGCCATATGTCTTGCCCTCAGGGCCACGCTTAGTGCTGCCTCGTGGCCCTCTCTCCTTGAGATCCTCTCTGAGCCAGCCCAGGACAAGCTCTCCCAGGCGGCTGTTACCGGAGGCACCCACGGTGCCGTCAATGGTGGCGAGCATCTTGTCGGCCTCATCCCACTCCTTTACGGTACCAAGATGCATATGAGCGAGGTGAGTTGGCCAGCCAGCAAGATTGTCCAGAATGTGAGTAGCGTAGACAATAGTGCATTCTCGAATCTCTGTCTCGCGCTTGAGCCAGGCAAGGAATTCAGCACGGCTTAGGACGTCGAGATCGACGGTGATCTCGTCAAGAAGAAGGACAGTCCAGGGCCTCAAGAGACCCATGGCGAGCTGCACACGACGACGCTCGCCATCGGAAACAGCGTGCATGCGCCAGTTGGTGTCGACATCAAGCATGGCCACAAGCTCGTCTCGACGATCCGGGTAAGCATCACCACCAACGGAGCGGAGCAGCTCATTGACACCGATGTCGGTGCGGACGATAGGGTTGAGAACCCATTCGAGACCGAGATATGTGACTCCCTCGAGACCCTCCTTGAAGGGGTCAACTCCGCAGATGGAGATGGTGTCGCTAGGAGCAAGACGCTTGCCAGCGAGGAGACGGAGCAAGGTCGTCTTTCCAGCGCCGTTGGCACCAATGAGAAGAGTGCGTGATCGTGGAGGAAGATCAAGAGTAATGTTGTTAACGCCGGTAGAATAGTCGGGGAATGTGTATGAGAGGTTGTTGACCTCGACACGAGGAGGCTTGGGAGGAGGAGTCATGATGATGCCGAGAAGTTATGATGAGATGTTTGAGAGTTGTATAACTTGAAATATCAAAGAGTATTAGAAGGAAGGAAGAGATTGGCAATATTCTCGACTTATGAAATGGGATGATAGAGTGGTGTATGTCATGACATCGACACTAGAGTCAGAGATTTCCCCATCGATTGGCGGGGTTCCGTAAGCACCTATCAACCCCGCTGTAGCTTAGCGGTATCATCACCTAGAAGCTAGCATGCCTTCCACTGAAAGATCTCCGCCACAGCGGGACCCTTAACTTCCGTACCCGCTAGGTTGCCCAGCCACTTTACGCCAGAAATTCGCGTCTAACGCGGGTCAAGCTTCCCCACGCGTTTTCTCTATACCTGGATACAGATACAATAGCTTCAACATCGACAGCTTAGTCAATTGCTGTCGCAACAGTCACGGTATCAACAGCATCGTGATAGCTAAAGCCAATCTTCTACCTGGAATGTGACCATCGGTAACTTGCTTCAGTCTACTATCTACACTCAACCGTCAAGTCCCTCCTCTCAAAGGCTCAGGATGGTGACCCTCCAGGACGTCGAGGGCAGCCTCCTCCAGAAGCCATCGTAAGCTCTGTCACTCGTTACACTTCAAAAGCACTACTGACCCTTTGTTACAGAGACGCCGCCCATCAAGTTCCCTCCCGAAGTGCCTCCTCCTATAAGCCTCTGCACTCCTTCGCCCTCGACAAGCAGCGCTCCTATCAGCAGCAATATGGCGACATGTATTTCTTGCGGCTTACCAAGATCAAACCAGCTGTTGATCAAGTTGCCGCCACCGCCTGGAGCGGTACAACTATTGGCGGCGAAGAGGCTCAAAGGGTAGATCGTGTGCTCGATGTTCGTCAGGGAGAGCTGTGCTGGGTGACTGGTACCGTATATATGGAGATGCCCCTGAAGCCTAATATTCTCGAGGACGTCTCTAAGGATGTACGTCCATCTTTTCCCTATCAACTTTCGGATACTAACATATGCCTAGCGCTGGATCTCTGCTCCCATCTCGACACCGAAATACTTCTCCGAAGACGATCAAGTCATGTTGGAAGACGAGTCTGGTCGTATCAGACTGGTTGGTGATCTGCTCAAGACCGTACATCTCGTGACAGGCTGCATCATTGGAGTCATGGGCACCGAAAACGCCAATGGTGAACTCGAGATTATCGATATCAAGTTTCCCGACCTGCCTCCTCAGCCTGAACGTTGGACTCTCTCCAAACCCGCAAAGAATGGAGGCAGCAAAAGCAAGACAAAGGATGAAGATGAGGACATGGCGGATGCCTCTGAAACGAAAAAGAGCAACAGCAAGATTGCTATTGTTTCCGGGTTGTCCTTTTCAGGCACCGATGCCTCCTACGCCCTTGAACTTGAACTGCTTCTAGAGTATTTACTCGGTGAAGCTTTGAGCCCTTCAAGCCAAGTCGATGTCTCTCATATTAGCCGTCTCATCATTGCCGGAAACTCCATCTCAACAAAAGACCGTAAACCTCCCGCCGCAGATGAAGCACTTCCAGAAAAGAAGGGCCAGAAGAAGTACGGTTACGACGCAAGTGCCTATAACCCGCTGCCCTCCCAGCTCTTTGATGCCTTTATCTCTGAGCTTCTCCCATCAATTCCCGTCACGATGCTTCCTGGAGATCAGGACCCAGCAAACGCCAGCTATCCCCAGCAGCCTGTGCACGCGGCCATGTTCCCCTCGGCGCGAGCTTATACTCGCGATCCTGCCGCCCCCGTGACCCAGCCGGGTTGGTTTGACACTGTTACCAATCCCTGGGAGGCCGAGCTTGATGGATGGCGTGTCTTGGGTACGAGTGGCCAAAACGTCGACGACGTGTTCAAGTACGTCGGCACTGATGATCGCCTCGGTATGATGGAGGCCATGTGTAGATGGCGATGCTGCGCCCCTACTGCCCCTGACACACTTTGTAAGTGCAAATTTATGATTTTACTACGTATACGGCTAACAATCTTTATAGGGAGCTATCCATTCCAGGAGGATGACCCCTTTGTCATGCAGACCTCCCCACACCTCTACTTTGCTGGCAACCAGCCGCAATTCTCTACCAAGGTCATCCACGGTCCCGAGGGTCAAGCAGTGAGGCTTATTACTGTCCCGTCTTTCTCGGAAACAAAAGAGCTGGTCTTGCTAGATACAGAAACGCTCGAGGTGGAGAGAATCAAGATATCAGTCACACAATAATCACGACTACAGCAATGGAGTTTGAAGGTATATAAAATAGACGAGCAATACCCCGAATGTATAGGCGATGAAGCAATCTGAGCTATCTTCCTGAGCAACCCGTTCCTTACATTCACTCAATTTGTTAAATCCGCCTTTCTAACGCCGTGCAATTCTCCTGTTTCCCTTTTTTAGCCAACGCTGCTCGTATTGGGAATATCGAGGTTCTGGCAAGTCATCTCAGTTGGGTTCAAAATCAGAGTCGTTATCACTCGGCTCTTCAAACTCTTGATCAGCGTCAGAGTCGCCTCCATCCCAGTCCCAGTCCCAGTTTTCTGCGACTGACTCGTCGTCTTCAACCCATCCCTGCGCATCTTGGAGATCGCGCTGCCTGACAATGTGTTCTTTTACGTGCTTCTTGCAAGCCTTGAGCACAAAAGACTTGAGTTTCTCAAGCCTCTTGTTGATGGTATAGAGTCGGCGAAATCGCAATCTCCACATCTTTTCGTCTCCTCTCCAGATATCCTGCCCCTGAAGCTCTTCGACGCCTTCGTTATCCCGCTGTTCAATTCTCTGCTGTTCATGTTCCTCCTGCTTGAGTTCCTGCTGCCTGAGGTATTTGAAGAATCGCAGCTGATGCACGCGGAGAACGAGCTCTGTGCAGGCCGGACCCAGGCCATCGTTGAGGAATTTGTTCCAGATTTTGATGCGGATGGTCTCGCAGCACACGGCCTTGAGGGCGCCTATGAGAGGCGAATCTGCATTGAAAAAGTCGACAAAGGTGAACTGGCTGTTCATGTAGCGAGGGCTGATGACGATGTCGATGGTGTGGATATTGGTTTTGCCCGGCGCCTGGGCAAACTTCTTGATGGCGTCGGCCATAGACTCCCGGGTGTGAGCAGAGTGGCGGTTGTGATCGGCCTGGACGGTGATGTAGCGAAAGAAGGGAGCATATTTGTTGACGTCGATGGTTCCAGGCTCGTGGAACTCGTGTGTGGGCATGTTGGTCATGTGCTCGTACAAATACTGATCTGCTCGGTTGTTTTCACCTTCAGGGACGTAGAGGTCGTTGTCGGCCAGTTCTTGAATGTTGATCATCTCTTGAGATGGGCCAGGCGCATCTCGAAGGCGGTAGAGAAAGGTGTTTTCGCCATATAGAACGCCTCTCGCCTCAACAAAGATCTTCTTGCTCACAAGAAGGATGTTGATGCCGAGACCTGGCTTCTCGCGCTGGTAGACACGCTTCCAGCCGTCGTAGACGGGGATAGGCTTGTGCGACACGAGAAGACCGCGGTAGATCTCTTCTCTGACTTCGGCAGGCATGTCCATCAGTCCACGGCCCCTGTTCTTGCCCAGCTTGACCCTCTTCGGGGGTCTGAATATCGGCGCAGGAGGAGAGAGAGAGGGAGAGCGCTCAGGGCTCTCCTGGAGACGACGGCGGGGGCCAAGCGGACCGGCACGGTTGAAGTTGCGTGATCGGATCACGAGCTTTCTTCCACGGCCTGAACTGGCATATCTGTGGTAAGCACCTGGAACTGAAGGGGGGCGTGCAGTCAGCTCTTCGTCAAACGATTCTTCCTCAGGGCTTGGATCGCGCGATCCCCAAGCAAATTGCCGCTTAGGAATGCCATTGTCCTTGTCAAAGTCCGTGAGGAGGGGCTCTTCAACCTTGGCCATGTTGTTCATGAGTTGACGTGGGGTTTGTCAAAGGTGGAAAACTTGACGGGGTTCAAGGAGTGAAGGAGTGCACTTGTGATGCAGGAGAGAGGACGAGGAGATGAAAAGGAGCAGAAGAGAGGGTCGCTTTTAACACAAGTCTGAAGCGTCAGTGATTCATGGTCAATATAATCCTAAGAAACATAAGGGCCCATAGGTAGATCATACAGAATGATACAAATTATAGTTGAGTTAGTTATAACTATTTAAAAGTTTCTTGACTTTTACTTAAGCCAACTACAAACTTATCTTGAAACAAATGCTAACTCAGAGGCAGATTCAGAAAGGGTGCCTGTATCAAATCAAGAGAGACCGGCTTCAGTGATGCGTTTCTCACGATAGTCATGGCAGCTCTACTGCCGAGCAGAGTATTGCAGTATATAGTGCATCTCTTAGTTGATCTCAACTTGATGATCTTCAAAGGACTTGACTCTCAGACAACTCGACCAATCAATGACTGAACATTTGAGGTTTCCATTTACAAGCCATGCCCAGACTCTGTCAGACTTTAGTTAGAGTAGAACCCTCTCGAACATCGGATGTTTTGCGCCTTTCGCATGGCAAGTGGATACAGTCCCTGCAGAATCAATGTCAACTCCGCGTTGCGCTAAAAACAGCAATTGAACGACCCCTCCACCCAAGATATAAAAGTGCTAGTCTCGATATCACAGATAAACTCGCCACAATCAATATTTTCCCCCTTATTTTTATTGTTTCTTTTTGTGACTTCGTGCCAATAGACGACCAGAGAATTATTCTTCAAGGGTTTATACTAGACATTTGAGATTATTGTGACGATACCAGGTTTATAATCAACTTGGCGTTCTTTCAACAACCCTTAACACAACTCTCACCATGGGTTCTCTCAGCTCTGACGCCAAACTGCCATGGATCAAGACGCCATGCCTTTTAAACCCTCAGCTGTCTCGTGCTGCAGGCTGGTTCGTATCTCAAAGATATCCAACAATGGAAGCCAACTAACACTATCAAAGTAATGTCTACCTCAAACTTGAGAACCTCCAACCTTCAGGCTCCTTCAAGTCTCGTGGCATCGGCAATCTCATGACTCAGGCTGCTGCTGCTGCTGCTTCGGGCCCTGTCCACTTCTACTGCTCCTCTGGCGGCAACGCCGGCCTGGCTTGCGCGACATCTGCACTCTCTCTCGGCCAGAAGGCGACCATTGTGATACCCACCATCATCACCGAGCTCATGAAGGGCAAACTACTCGATCTCGGTGTTGAGGTGCACCAGGTTGGCAAGAATTGGGCCGCAGCAGACAAGTATCTCCGCGAGGAACTGCTGGCCAATGATCCCACAGGCGTCTATGTCCCACCGTTTGACGACCCCCGAGTCTGGGACGGCGCTGCGACTATGGTGGATGAGATACGGGATCAGCTCGAGGATCCCATCGATGCTATCGTCTGCAGCGTTGGAGGTGGCGGTCTGGTCAATGGACTGATGCAAGGAATAGAGGCACATCCTTGGCTCAGCACCAAGCCAGCAGTTCTAGCCGTTGAGACTGAGGGCGCTGACAGTCTCAACGCCAGCGTCAAAGCCAACGAGCACGTTACGCTGCCCGAGATGACCTCGATCGCCACGTCTCTGGGGGCCACAAGGGTGTCAGAGCAGACGTGGAAATGGAGCCAGCATCCGTCGGGCACCATGAAGAGCCTCGTTGTATCTGATGCTGACGCCGCTGTGAGTTGCGTGCGCTTCGCTGATGATGGGCGACAGCTTGTTGAAGTGGCATGCGGAGCGGCCTTGGCCATTGCATATCGTGGGGACTTGAGAAAGATACTTGGCGAGGGTCTGTCTGATGAGGAATGGAGAAAGAAGAACGTGGTATTTGTGCTTTGTGGCGGCTCCAATATCACGTTGGGAATGTTGAATGACTATCGAGAGAAGTATCAAGGGGAGTCTTGTATCCAGCTCTGAGGGGGACGGATTGTCTGGGTTGTTGAGCGAGTTTCCATGATACAACATGATAGATTGGGGTGTTCATGGTGATGTTGTTGTTAATAGATTTCTTTCATGCTGTATCAGCTACCAGCGAGTATCGTACTCGTCAAGCCAATCTCCTTGCGCCAAACTCCGTGATACCCATTAACGACTCACTATTTCTTGCTGTTCCCTCCTCTACCCTTGGCAGCTCCCTTCTCCGCCTTGGCCTGGTCGACAAAATCCTTCATGATTTGGTGGAGATCTGGATTCTTCCTGGCAAGAAGCAGCACATCGTCTGTTGTGACAGTTGAGCGTCCGGCATGGTTGCTAAAGCTCTCGAGGTCTGTGGCCACGTTCTCTGCGATTTTTTAGCATGCAATACTCGGATAAATAGTAGTTTTTAGGAACAAGTACCTATTTGTGTCCAGACGAGTTCTGTGAGGGCGCCGATGAATTGCGGCGTGGCATTGCGGTTGCGACGCAGGGACTCTTCGTCAACGATTTGGCCGACGGCGTACCACAGGGCGGCCTTGAGGCGCTGTAGGGAATTAATTAGTGGGCTGCTGCAGGGCATAGACAAGGTGTTGAGGCCTACCTCGCGGTCATCATCGCCAGTTGTGTCAGCCATTTTAGTCTTTGTGGTGGATGGTTTTGGTTAGGATGTTGGATGAAGGACTATGCGTATTTAGACGCGTCGCGGGGCAATCAATGGGAGACAGCAGATGGCGGGGGTTTAACATCAAACATATACACCAACGACGTCACAATAGGTTATACAATATAAAGAAGTTTATCATATTAAGTGTATTAAGTCATGAATATTGTAGAATGTTGTTTATAAGAATTGCAGTCAGATTCAAGTATGGCATATCATGTGTGCGGTCTACCTATGGATCCTATGAAGCTACTGGTCCATGTACCTGCATAGGTATCACTCAGGGACTAAGTTAACTACCTACGACATGGATTATTATTTCAACACGGGGTATTCACAGCAAATGCTGTTCTGTCCTTTGAATGATTTGTTTGCCTTATTCTACCCCTCAAACAAAGACGCTCAAGCAATCTCATGACCAGGCTCCCCAGAAATGATCGCAGCTAATGCAGGGCCAACATTTCTTTTTTAAACCCTTAGCAACCATATCCATGCTAAGAACAACCATGCATGCCCCGAGAAAGAGTCAGCCTCAAAGAAGCTCTTCACCAAGCAAGTCTCCCCTGTATATCTGTCACTGACTAAATTCCCTTTCAGTCGTCAATGGCGTTCAAGTTGAAACCAGTTTCGGGATCATCAAAGTCAAAAAAGTGCCGTACATGATTGACATCATCAAGGTTTGAGTGAGAGTGAGAGTGAGACCCTGATGATCGGCATATACTGTAGCTTTCTCCACCAGTTCTTGAAAACTCTCTGCACAATCTGGTGAGGGAGACAATTTATGAATAAATAATTCAACAAATATTCAATTCATTTTAATTATCCATGCGATGCAAGCTTAACCCCCGTAAGAGCTTCAACATGTGAGGCTTTCTCTCCACCGAGACCCATCCAAGCCACACTGCGCCATCCTTATCCACCTGTGAAACAAAGGCTATGCAACCTCCTCGTCCAATAAGATGCCGCACCAGCCACACACCCAACGTCGTCATCACCAAACTCGGCCGCTTTAGTATCGTCACTGTCAAGACGATCGGCCCAACACAGACACTTTCACTCAATCAGATGCCTCTAACAGTGTCAAATTCTTGTGGAGGATACCGAGGGTCCTTCCTTGGAAACCTACGTAATGTGACTTGCGTAAACTTTGGGTCCAGAAACAGAAACCACTTAAACCCACGTCCCTTCCACCTTTCTACTCTAGACTCCTCGATAACCTTAACTTCACCTCTTCACCAACCTGAGGTACAACACCTACCAATATCTTACTCATCCTATCACTACCGCATCTCCTAAGTAATCATGGGTGCAAAATCGGGCGCTGCCCTCAAATTCCTTCAGTGGTTCATCCGCGGCGTTCAGTTTGCCTGCGCCGCTCTCATCCTAGCCATCTACTCGTACTTCCTGGCAACACTCCATAACCACTCTCTACCCATTAGCAACACCATCCGCGCTGTAGCGGGTATCTCGGGTGCTGGTGTCCTCTACACACTCGCCGCCCTCGTGCTTCTGTGCTGTCTCGCCGGCCGCACTTTTACATCTTTCCTCGCCATCGTCTTGGACATTGCCTTTATCGGCGCCTTCATCTACGTTGCCGTTGCCAACAAGGCTGGTGCCAGTAGCTGCGATGGCTACCTCGACACTCCCTTTGGCCGAGGACAGGCTGGAAACACGGCAGAAGGAAGCGATGGCTTCACTGCCCTGCCGAGCTACCGCACCGCCTGCAAGCTTCAGTCTGCTTGTCTAGCTGTCGCCATCATTGCCATGTAAGTTCCCTCTACACTATATCCACTCCTACCAGTAGCTAACATGCTCCAGCATCTTCTTTGTCTTCTCCATTGTCATGGAAGTTGCCCTTGCCCGTCACCACCGCAAGGAGAAGCGCTTCGGCCCCGGCCCCGCCAACAACTACACCTCCGGCTACGGCGCCAAGGGTGGTTTCCTGGGCCGTATCTTCCGTCGCAAGACTGCTGCTACTGACGATGGTACTGCCTTGCCTGCTCACACTACCCCGGACCAGCTCGACGGCTACCGCCAGAGCCATACCACTGACCGCACTGCCGTCAACAACTACCCCGACAACACCTACACCAAGTACGACAACAACGGCTTCAGCCACCAGGAGCCAAAGTACGCCCGCCAGGACGGCTACGGCCAAATCCACTACCCTGAGCCTGAGTACGGCGTCACCCAGCCCGCTCGTCAGGCCGACAACCCCAATTACCGTTACGAGGATGGTGTCTACGATCGAGCCTAAGGAAAGTCGGATAAGGAGCTGTACAAAACGCAATAACTACAGAATGATACCCGGGATGTTGCTTCCGGCAAAAGCAACCGGTCGCTTATGAACATTCATGTTTACATACTATGATAGACGGTAGGGCCTGAAATGCCTGTTAATGAGTAATTACACTAAAGAGTTTCAACATTCTGACATTAATTTGAGTGACTGAAGCAATGTATAAATCCTTATAGACCATAATAGCACACGGTCGTTCTCGGCTCGAATTCATTCGCTTCTTATTATCTATACTGGATATTCGTAAACAAACATCTAGCTGGTGCTCATCAACTGTCTCAGCCAAAAAGCGCCCACACAAGAACCCCTCATGCTGAACGCTTACCAGACCTCCCCTGCCTCCAACTCGCTCAATCCATCATCGCCTCCTCCTTCTGTCCAGTTCAGCTCTAGCTTCTCCAGCTCTCTCGAGAAAAAGTCCTGCTCATCCCGCATAGCTGCTCGAATATCTGGTGCGATCTTGTCCGGATATCTTCGGACGTTGAGCCAGTGAGTTAGACTGCGCAATGCCTGCTCCAGAGGCAGAGCTGCGTCGACTTCGGCGTCAACGTCGCTTCCCGCAAGCCATTCGTCCCTCAACTCTGGCCGGCAGTGCAGGTAGATCGCTGTGATCACGCGCATGTTGCTCTGCCGCCATTTACGGCCGCAGTATGGAACCTGGTTCTTGAACAACTTGAGCGTGTACAGTCGCAGCACCGGCTGGGGCACCTTGAGCGATTTCCTAAGTATTGTCGACGACTTATATTGGACGAGCAATAAGTTTCGGTGCGCTTTGTTTTTGCAAATCTTTTGCATAACCCTCAGGTAGTTGATGAGGGAGAAGAAGTTGCGCCGTGAATAATCCGTAATCGGTTCCATAGCTTGGGCGTTGAGAGGATACCCGAGCTCGTCAACTTCAGGCCTTGTAGAAGAGTGGCCATCGCTACTGCCATCCCCATCATCTTCTTGCAGGCCTTGCTCTGTTGGCGACCGCCGTCTCTTAATAGGCGGGGGTGCTGCTTCATCCTCACTCTCTTCTAGTTCTTCTTCTTCTTCTTTCTCGTCATCTTGACCCGGCTCCGAGTTCATCTTATCTCTTGATCGTGACACTGTGTTACAGAAGTAGAAGAAGCTACAAAAGTCAGCTGAATCAGCTACCAACTAAGGGCATCAATTCTTACCTGTTCTCAACACGGTCCATCTTACTATCGACCACTTGTTGGACATCTTGATGCGCAAACAGTTTGAGCACAAGAGGGACGTAGTTAGAGTCTAATAGAAGTTGTGTCATGTATTCGAACTTGAGAACATCTGATCACATCGTCAGCCAAATATACTCTTGAGTAAATGCTTATTAAACTTACGAGACACCCGTAGCCACTTCAGCAACAGGATGAGAATTCCAGTCATGGCTTTGGACGTAATCTCCCGTGTTCTCGCAGCGTCAACTTCTTCGGGTGACAACTCTGGTGTCGGAGGCTTGGGGGCGTTCTGGCCTGGCATTTCCTGTTGTTGCCTATTCCCTGCAGGGCCACCATTCACACCAGGATTGATACCTCTGCCCATTCCTGGAGGTCCTTGTTGAGGTTGCTGGGCGACGATTGCTGTCACGTTAAGAAGAATCGGCCGCAGGAGAACGATCACAAGTGATTGTAGGTGAGGCAGCGCATCACGCTATAGGCTGTCAGTATTCAACAAAGTCCAATGTAGGCGCGTGCTACTCACGTAAAACTTGTCCACAGCGACAAGGCGTTGCTTGTCACGTTCAGACAATAGCTCCGGTCGAGGCCCATAGTCTACCTCGGGTTCAAGAGGCACTGGGTTTTTGGCCTTCTCTTCTGCTTTGGTCTCCGCTCTAACTTCTTTCAATATTTCTTGCTCCTCTAGTGACAGCTCGTTTAGATCTAGACCCTCGATCTCGTCGTCGTCATCGTGGTCACTGATATAGCCGCGCTGGAATTTTAGATACTTCTCGCGCTCTTCCCAGAGCTGGCGGGTGGCTCGAGTCATCCTGACTCGCTTCGAGAACAGCTCACCAGCCTCAAGGATGGAAGCGGGAATATCGCTTCCCTCCCATCTCCTGCCAATGACAGCATGTTCAACACCAGGAAGGCCTTTTCCGCCAGCATAATTACTTGAAGCATCCAGGGGAGGATACATAAAAGGGAAGTTCTGGTTTGTTTGATAGTTCTGTTTTTTGCCTCCCTTACCGCCCGCTGCTGGTGAAGGTGGTGGTGAGGGCGCCGGAGTCGCAATATGTACCGGCTGGTCTAGGATTGAAGTCCCTCCATTGTGAATTTGTGGTGGTGCCGGAATAATACCATTAGCACCGTTATTCCTTGATACTTGATTTGAGAGTGGAGGCAATAAAGAGGTGTTATCTGCTTCCAAACGGATGGACGGTTGCGGAGGTACGTAGGCCGGGTATTTTGATGTGATTTCTTGGCGAAAAACATGATAGTCCAAAGGTGAAGCAGTGATGGTTTTCTTGTCGGATGCCATGTCGCCCATTTCATCCGTGGCCTTTTTGATAGCTTGTAGCTCTTTAGTTCCACCAAACACCAATAGGATTGATTTCCAAAATAGTAAAAGTATCTATACGGTATAAGTGCTGTGCTTCAATGTGTAATGAGATAACATACCTGAGTCTGAGGCATGGTGTTCTGCTCGTCCCATCGTAATTTCGAGCTTGCTGTAAACATGTAGTCAACCAGCGAGGGACTAAGTTCCACTATTTCTATTAGCTGTGTAAGATGAACTTTAGGGATAAACTCACAGAGCTTTCCATAAGTGGAAGACATATCTTCTGGGTCGTTAAGGGTCTCCTGAACAGCAATATACATAATAGTCATGAGATTTATCAGCTCATCCTGGGCCTCCTGTGCGCTATTATGCTGCCCGAGGGGTTCTCCCGACCTATAATCGCTGGTCAGCATCAAATTGTATGCAGCAACGAACTGATCATACTAACCATTGTAATTCAAAATTGTTTCGAAGTGCCTCCCAAATGACAGGCAAACCTTCCAAAGACGTAAGACACTCAACTCCGGCCTTGATAGCCTGCAACTGCGAAATGCTTGCGACAGACCGGCTGTCCCCGGGTGTCGCATTCAGCATGGCAGTGTCACTCCACCGTCCCAGAACAAGATACACTAGCTTCCCAATTGAAGCTGATCGCAGTGCCGCATCGTTCGACTGTACACCTGCAATAGCCGCCTGGATAAACCGCGTCCGCGTATCGTTGTCGGCATCATCCCACGCGTCCTGTGCCCTCGACTCGTGCTGCCAGTGCCACTTAAACGCTCTCTGCGCAGCTGTGAGCCGAACCCACTGTGGTACTTGATAGTTGAACCATTCGTCGATCTCCTCGGCATGCGGACCTATATCGGTGTACTCAAAATCGTAGGCAACGGGCTCGGTGCGATTGAACTCGGCCACGATATGGCGCAGCTGCTGCAGAGATAATGAATCTGTCGCTGGCGGTTGCCCGTTAGGCGGAGGAGGTGCCATGGGCGCCGCTGGAGGAGCGCCTTGCATGGCATTGCGCTGGAGGGGAGGTCGTGATGGCGGCGCGGGAACGGGGGGGAGATCGGTTTGTTCAGCTTCGCCCGCGAGATCGGCAATTTCGCCCGTGTCTGCGACGTCTTGTATCGGAGTGTCGGCCTGAGCGTCATCTTGGGCGGCCCTCGAGGGCCAGAGCGTACTCATGGTGTCTGATGGATGGTCGTGAGGCTGGTCCAAACAATGCCCCGCCAAAGTCGATCTTTTTTGTTTCGTCGCTTAAACCATCGTCGGAGTAAGGAGTTGCTATTTTGGTGAAAGGATTGCTTCCGAGAATGGTTAGAGATATGTTATTTCGATCGATGTTTGGTGAAGACAAAGGTGTTTGGGTGAAGTAGAAGTGGATTGGTTGTAGACGTGGCCTGGCTATTTACTCTACCAAGGTAAGGTAGGTACAGCTCAGCTCAGCCTTGGGGGTTTCAACTTGAGCCCGCCAAACTTCATTGGTGGGCGTCTCCTACTTCCATAAGGGTCCCCTCCACTCCACGGAAAGCAAGCCTCTTTTGAAGTACCGGAATAGTCAAGTCAAGATATCAGGAGTAGGTATAGTACTGATACTGCTTATAATTTTAAATTGAAATACGTGCAGTTTTTACAAGTAAAACATAAGCATCCTGGAGCTTAAGGACACTGCATAGAATCTATTACATCTTAAAATATAAATGATTTCTTATTTTGTCTTCAGTATCAATCAGCCAGCTTGTTAGCAACTTGAAAGGTACTAAAGTTATCATCAGAACCTTTACGTTAGAGGTAACTACACTATGGCCAGCACACGTTTCCAAGGGACGAATACTTCATATTAGTAGGAAGTAACGTGATTACCCAATAATACAAATAAATATAGGCTTCAAAAGAGCTCCCATTTTACTCAGAACCTGCTGAATCTTCATCCGAATCCTCGCTGTCACCGCCACCAGCTCCGTCCTCTCCTTTAGTCGCTTGCTTCTGCTCTCTAGCCTTTGCTCTCTTTCTCAGCTTCTTCAACCGATTCAACCGCTTCTTCTTATCCTTTATATGCTCCTCCTTCTCCGCCATCTTCTGCGCTTCAGCTGCCTTCTTTTCTTCCTTTGTTTTTGCCCGTTTTCTCAGTGATATCCGTTGCTTCTTCCCTGGCCGTCGTTTGCACTTAGTCGTCTCTTCTTCCTTTGTCTTATCGTCCGGCTTGGCCTTTCGAGTGACTGCGAGCTTTGTGACCTTCCAGGGAAGCTCGAGTCCCCAAGCTCTGTCGTGTGACCTTGCCAATACCTGATCCCCGCTCATGGCTGCTATGGCATACTCTTGCTTTCGCTGTGCAGGTACATTCGTTACCACATAGTATGAGAGCGGCCGTCCGCCGACGAAGCCTCCATGGCCTGTAGGCCCGGTATCTTCTTCTAGCACAACCTTTTGCGTAGGCGGGGCTTTGCTGAAAAGTCGGAATGCAAACTCCTCCTCATGATCCTCTTCGGCCGCATCGGCAGCTTCCACTGCCCCTATTTCATCATCACCGGACCCTTTGTGTTCTGTAGGATGGGAATCTTCCATAAGAACATCGGAGGGTGCTGCGGCATAGCTGTCATCTAATCCCAGTGATCTCGCGATCTGCGCATTCAGCCTTGCACGTAGCTCAGCGTCCTGGATGCCATCATCACTTTCATTCTCAGCGCCATCATCTGATACATTCAGATCTTCTCTGCGAACCCTAATTTAAAGGTTAGCGCGGGATATGAGGGTGGCTGGCTCGTGGTATACCTCTTTGCTTCGGGCACCTCAAACATGATGAGCCCCTTTTGCACTTCTCGACTCAAAGTATTAGAGTGCAATCTGAGTTACTAGCAACGGATTATACGAAGACGCTAGCGCTCACTCTGCACCCACCGACTGGAAATGAAACAATACGAAACTGACTCGAGATAGAGGAGGCCGTGGTATTGTTGGCGGATCTCTCTCTGAGCGCGGACAGCCGAGGCACAAATAGAAGCGCCGTAAATGAAGCGGGATAAATTTCTCAGACAAGAAATGATGAGCACGTAGCAGAGATGAGGCGGAAAAAGTGGAAATCACCAGTTGAACCGCTTCAATCAAACGTCGTGTACGAGGCTTCGTTGGAAGATTTCACACTTTTCCTTATCTTATCATGCCGCATTAGCCACCGTAGAACTGCCGCAGTTACATAGTTTCCTTCAGCTGAAACCGCTGGCCAATCAGACTGCGTCCCGGCCTTGCAGAATACTATGCGTAGCCCCTCATACAGCAGCCGTCGCAACGCCATCCCTCAACTATGACCAGGCTGTCAGGTCAAACTTGGCAGTTAGTACGCAATGGCCTCGTATAGAATTGGGAGAACATGGCGTTGGATGGCCCGAGCCTCTTGGATCGGAGACAATAGCGTCCAGGCCGTTCAATGGTGTGACAGAAGTTGCTAACTAGAGTTCACTCTACCAAACATAAAAGAGCCCTAAGCCCCCCATGAATGCGAAGAGATGGTCTATTCACGCCCAGAATGGCACTCCAGGGACACACGAATCTTCTGAATGGATTGGCTTTTGGGGCAATTCGCATCGAAATTCGACTATTTATCGCATCTACTCTACATAGTACTTGGACCATCCGAACTCGTCAACACGCGGCCATCAACTTTACAGCCGTTTCATCCAGCACCTATCATGGATACCAAGCAAACATACTTATCACAGTCAGGAAAACTTGATACGGCTCGCTGTTCCACGCGTCAACCTCTGCGAATTACTTCATCGATACATAGGGGAATTGGATCTCAGCAGCAACCTCCTCAACAAGCCGCTTGACAAATTTTCTGCATCTAACGGGGTATGGTACAGCCCGCAGAATCATAGACCGAAAACAAAAGAGAGAACAAGGAGAAAGAAAAAAGAGAAAAAAATAAGACGCCCTTGTTTCGCCAGATCCGTCCTTGAACCCCAGCCATGCAACATCTCGAATTATCGCAGTACCGGGCCGTTCTGATTCATGACAGAGACCTCGATGTCCACTTCTCATTGTTCAGCGGCGTCGTTAGTCTCTAGTCGTCAATCATCAGCCCTTGTGTGTCGGACCCTTCCCGGCCTTGGGTTTCGATGCGTCCTTTCCTCCTCCATTAACATGTCGCGCGGTCCAGGAATCGCCATTCCTGCAGTTCAACTCCCCCCATCTCATCATCCTTGTATCCTCCCTCCGTCTACTTTCAGGTATCCCGAGTTTCAAAATCAGTGCAAGCCGCCCAATTCAGATTGCCAACACCGGCCGTCAAAAAATAGAAAAACTCCATAGGTATTTTACAAGCTCACTGACAAATGAACCAAGCGCTCCACAAATCCAGTGGCGTTCATGCTCTTCGTTAGGCCAACATCTTTTGATGGCAACTTTTGTGTATCGTCAAATGCGAGCTTCTTTACTCGGGACAAAGAAAGACCTAATAGTCTAGTTCCCGTTCCAGGAATACTGATTCATGGTATCGAATGAGCCTCGCGGAGCCCCGCTGTAAACTGATGGGGGCTGCGGCTGGCTCGGCTCCGTCTTGGTCGGTGACGGTCCCGTAGCTGTGTTCTTGTACTCATCTTGAGAGAACGAGTATGGTCGCGTTTCGTTGCTGGCGTATGCCAGACTTGAGTTGTGTTCCCCGGCCGCCGATGTCCATGTATGCGAGGGTGTATAATAGTCTCTCGCAGGTACTGACGGTGGTCCAGATGAATCCGGGTTGTAGTTGGGTTGAGCAACCTCACTGGGGCTTGGATGGACTGGTGCATACGGAGCATATCGATATTCTGGAGAGGCTTCGTTGTTTGCCACCGAGCCCGTACTCCGTATCGAAGGGTGACTCATATGCCGGGGGCTCTTCAAAGGCCGCGGGTTATCCACGTAGCGAGGGATGTTCATCGCTTGTTCATGACCGCCGAGCGGAGCCGTGTGTATCGATAGCTGCGGAGGAGCGGTTGTCGTCTGCATATAAGTGTACTGAGATCGAACAGGTGGATGCTCCGAATCGTTGCCCACCATGGAAAGGGGCACAGGAGGTTCCATTGACGATTGGATGGGCATTCCTTGCGGCTCAGCTGCGAAACTGGCAGTTCCGGCAAGAGAGCCCATTGTTGCAGCGGGATAGCTCTCGGCACCAGAAGTCGGGACATGGCTTATAGGAACCTGTGCTGAAGGTGTTCCCCAGGTTGGATACGAACTATCATTTCCAGTCAGTTACAGTTCACGCCCAAATTATTCTGCCGACTTGGATAGGCTTCACTAGCTTGAAGTTTCTCCAGCCGGAATCTTTTGGGGTTGGTTTGAAGTGCCGACTCACTTAGATCGTATGGGTCCCAGTTGGGTACCCGGTAACTTCGGCGCATTAAAGGTAAAGGCAGTTCGTGGGAGCTGTGCGTCGATACCTCTTGGCTTTGCTTCTTGATGCTTTGCGCTCAGTGGTCCAGCAACGACTCCTAATCCTGTCTCTACAAGAGCTTGTCCGCGAGAACCGGCACTTGATCCTAACAATGGGATCTCCTTCCGGGCTTGGAAATTACGAGGGCTTCGACCTCGTACTACAATGGGCGCCGTCGTTGATTCCGTCAGGACAGTCTTGGTACCGTTGGCCAATGTTCCAACCACCTTCAAATGCAGTACGAAGTGCTGTTGAAGTTCCTTTCGTCGGCCATTGTTTGCGGTTGCACTATAATGCTGTTAGTTATTTGACACTATAAGTGTACAGGAAAACTCACATTCTAAATTGCAGTCTACGCCAACCGATGGGATATACTGCATATTCGCCGTCTGATTCTGTTCCGTCGTCCTGAAACGGGATCAAAGGCAGAGACTGGGGCTCTTGATCGGGGCTTTGGTTTGTCTCTGGTGAGTTTGGTGGAGGTGTCTTCCAAGGGATCACTATTAATCGGACCGGGTTGCCATCGACTGACTCTATGGCAGAGATGGTAACCTCCATGTTGCTTACCGCAACAGTTTCACCTGATTCAGTAACGACGGAGAGCTGTCCTCGGGGAGTGACCAGAGTACCGCTAATCTGGAAAAGATTTCTCCGGTAACATGTCAGTTCGGGTTGTCGAAGTGAGCCGTCCGATGTGCTCGCGGGCATCTCGGAAAGGAAGAACATTCCATGGAGTTGAGCTGATAGTTCAAGCTGCTGCATACGGCCTTGTTGATCAATAATTGTGTGTTTGTCCTGTGTCCTTTTGAAGGCCAATAGCTTGTGCTCGTGGCTGGCAGTCATTTTGGCGTTGTCGTCGCGAAGATCCTGAACGATCTCCTGGTAGGCGGGTGGCTCTGCTTCAGAGAAGGACCTCTTCAGGTTCGGGTAGCTGTGGTGAGAGGTAATTTCTGGGTGGGCGGGTCTGTCGTATGCTTCCTGGTCGTCCTGGGGGTATCGGCTGTACGAGTAAGAAGGCTGGTCCATCTCGGTGTGGTTACTGCTTGTCCGTCCCGAGAGCGGCGAAGAAGTCGATGGCATAGGATCAGTAACTCGGCCCGGTACATGCACTGAGCCTCCATAACTTGACCACAAGCTTGAATGCCCCGGGTGTCCTCTCAAGTCTGCCATAGTGGCCGGGTATGCCGTTGCGGTTGTCATGGGAGCATAACCTGTTCAACTTGCCGCCTCCTCAACCAGACCGAACTATCTGGGGTTGTTGACTCGTCACGGTTAACTTGGTCCTTAAAACATAAATGTTGAAACAGATATATGCGAATAGCAAGGCTATCAGGAAAGCCTGGCAGGATGTACTTGGCGCAGAGTGGATGAGAGCGAAGGAATGACACGGTACTCAAAGCACAGGGGGACTGAGGTCGATGTTAAAGGTGCAAGTGCGTGTACTTGTATATGGGATGGATGGCGACTAGAGGAACGGCAGATGATGGAGGGGAGTGTTTAGTACAACACCCGGCACTGTCTCCGGGGTGGAGACCGAGTTTGACGGGGGGATGTTTCGAGGTCCAGGCACAGGGACTTGGGTCAGTGCTGTTGACAAGACCTAGTATCAAGCCCGAAGAGAGTTCTCAGTAGGAGTTCAAAAGAAGGGCCGGACATGAATGTCTGTGGGCTGGAAGACCACTTCAGCGCATGCGGCCGTTCTTGGAAGGAG
Organism: Fusarium sublunatum; assembly: GCA_013623665.1. NCBI lineage: Eukaryota > Fungi > Ascomycota > Sordariomycetes > Hypocreales > Nectriaceae > Fusarium > Fusarium sublunatum. The sequence goes on along the minus strand of JABFFF010000217.1, from coordinate 2,263 downwards.
GACAGGGAGTGGAGGGGCGGATCTGAGAAACAAATACAGGCTGTTATAATATTGGACTTGACTTGACTCTGATACCACGTAGACGTTGCGGTAATGCTGGATGACTCGAGCTCTCAAGATAGGACGAGTACATGTGACGGATGTGAGAGACTTGAGGATAATTGGGCGCGAACAATGCACGTATCCCACAATGAGCTTCATTAAACACTGTTTATGGGGAAAATGCAAGTCTGATAAGGTGGATGTGTCGATGGAGTGCAATGGAGCTTAGACGAAGCTATGCCCAGGAGACAGGCAGTCTGATAGAGAGAGGGTCCAAGGGAACCGCAAACTGCCGGGTACAGGCAGGTTTGCACAAAGACATGGCCGACGAGGCCGGGGCTTCTGGGAGCCAGGACCTTGACGCGAGGTAAGAGAAGACATCCCAGACACGCCCCAGCACGCAGTCCCTTGCCATGCCATCCCCCCGTCAGCGTCTACCGAGGGGTTCGAGAACACCCCTGCTCGTCAACTCCAGCATGAACAGAGGCCCATGTACTATTGACAAGCAATGACGCTAAAGTTTGGATAAGAGCATGGCATGTGTAAAGCATGCCCCACGTACTGGCTACTCCATCCATGTCGGTTGGGATAAGATGGATAGAGACTGACGAGCAAATGGGTCGAGCGGGGACACGGGCTAGACGGGGACTATCTCTTGAGGGCCCGGCAGCCCCTCCTCCTCCCTCAATCAAGCTGCCCCGGCTATGGCCAATCCCGGACCCAGATACTTGACCGGGGCATGTTGATTCTGAGAGAAGAATCCTCCGAGGTCCAGTGAAGGTTGCTGGCCCGCAAATTTCTAGAAAACCGTTGGTAAAGTAGCCAATGAGACAACTCCCACGAGCAGGGAGGTGAGGAAACAGAGTAAAACTCAGGCTTGAAGAGTTTTGCTATTGACCAGGGTCCTGTGTCCGGTCAACATTTGCGCGTAGCCATCACGATCTGTTCGCAGATGCCTAATAAAGCATTAACACGGGGCAATATCAGGCAGAGGAGTCTGTCTGCAGCCCACCATTTGCTAATGGACTCGCAAACAAAGTGGAATCAAGAACCGGCTAGAAACCGGAGCAGGTAATTGAGCTTGGACGAGCACGTTTTGGGATCGAGTAGCTTCTTGCTCTGGCAGAAGAAACGGCTTCAACAGCTTAGCTCATGCTTACTCAAAGCATTTGGCGGCGGCATTGGTGGGTGCCGGCTGACGGTGGAGTGAACGGAGCGGCCCCATCGGTACCAACTACGCTCATAGCATCCAACCTTCCTCCCAGCAGATTAGGCGGGCGTGCTGCGTGCATATTGTCTGTCATATATTCAATGCGGCACTCAGTATACTGTATGTATGTATGTGCGCATATTAAAATTCCTGCAGTGATGACAGCAGCCGTCTGGAGAAGATGGCACGAACCATACGCCCTCAGCCCAACCCCAGGATCTCCATGTTGTGCCATGTATCGCCATGTCTCCTGTGCAATTGAATGGCGAGGCGATCAGCTTCTGGATTGGGTATGCTTGCGCATAGAATTGAAATTGACCGAACGTGCGGAGATGGTTGCTCTGGCGTACAGCCTTATGTTCGATGGAGATTCAGGACCATGGCACTGCATATGGCGTCGGTTCGGTTGATGGCTGAGCCATGTGGCTTTGGCCCAGACCAACAATTTAGGCCATTCTGCTATCATTCTAGGTCGGTCCTTGCTGGTATTAGATAAATGATGATGTTATTCATCCATGACGATGAGCACTTCCATTGACGGGCGGAGAAGCAAAATAAGGCTCTTTCGTCACGACTCAGTAATTGCAATCATATCAAGTTAGGTGTTCAAGCTTTCTGCGGCTCGTGGAGATGCGTGACGGGGAATCGCGCTTGATTCAGAAATGGGCGCCCAGTTGGAGATGGCTTCAACGACGCGCCGTTGTGTAGATGTCTCGCGTTGTCGTTGGTTGGTTCGTTGGTGGGGATGCCCAGGATGAGCAAAGTCCAGGGCAAGTTAAGGTCCGGAAAAAGGTGAGACAAGGACACGAGGGGAAAGTGTGCTCGAGGTGGATGTAGTGTGGGGCCACTTTCCTCTCGGAGGAAGCAAGGAGAGGTGCGAGGGAAGCCGTGATTGGAGCTTGAGCCAATCGCGAGGCGGGCGCAGACCCACTAGTCGATGCAAAGCCAAATGGAAAGGCAATTGCGGCTGGGGCCGTGCCCCTTCCCAACGGCCGCCCCCCTCAACGGCTG
>JABFFF010000216.1:0-90402 GCA_013623665.1 Fusarium sublunatum | reverse complement strand
GTTAGAAGAGTGTCTGGCCAAGGAACGGCATCATTACCCAGGACCTCCTTGAGTATTCAGTATCTTTGCTTTATCTTTGTTATTTTTTTTACTGAGACTGGATCACCAAAACGGCGTTGGCAAGCATTTGTGTATTAAGCCATTAGGCTCGAATTTACCACGCGGCCTTGTCGGAAGGCAGCATAGCAGTTGTTTCTACTCTGAACATTTATTTCATTGTACCTCGCCTGATATGTTGAATTGATCGCGCTCTGAGTTTGTCTAGACTCGTATCGCCCCCCTTGTAAGGCTGTGTGGCGTACTGCTAAACCTTGTTCTTGCAAGTCTGGCATATCGAGCGAGCGAGCAGGCTATATACAGTTGCATCGTGATCTTGAGTACATATAGTACTGTACATGCCGCGATTGTTCAAACGTGGGAGGGGAGCTTGCTTTAGAGACGATGCTGCGAACCCTTACCCAAAGTTAATTGCATTCTATCTGCCTCGGCTTCAGCTCCGAGATACATGAATGGGCACGGGTGACGAGCTTCCCCGTCATTGCTGATTCTGACTGGTCCTCTGGCAAGACTTGGAATTCGCCCACGTCTTTGCATTGGCTGATCATGTCCAAGTCAACGCCACAAGGTCATAACGACCCTGGCAAAGATTGTAACCCCATCCATCCACTCGGAATTTGTTCAAGGGTGTCGATGACCTGCCTGCCACAAGTTTACTTCCAGAAAAGACACAAGTGGGTGTCACTCCAGTGACTCCACCATTTGCCAGTAGCGCGTGGCGTTGAGAGCCTGGTACTGTCCCTCGAGCTGGACATCGTGTACGAAGCAGCAGCACTACAGTATTGAGTATAGCATACCAGCTTCCGCAGACGGGACTGCCAGAGCTTGTCTGTTGGGTTTCTTTGCATGCAATTCCAGCCTCTTGTGCGTGGGTAGATGAGTCTGATATACTGAAGCCGTAGCTGCTCGCTCAAAATCTGCTTATGTGGAGATAGCACTGGGTAAAGCACGTGCACGCATATAGTGTTTGCCTCTGGAAATGACACCCGGTTCTCTTTGCCTGGTGTTCAATGTTGTCCCTGCCGTGGTCATTCATAACTCTAGTTCGCTCAGAAAAGTACAGTATGGAAGCTCGACGCCATGATTCTGTTGTCCCTTAGCTCGAGGCACTCTGAAGCTTAGACACTGCGCCCTGAAGTGTCGTCGGATTCTGGTTTTGCATCGAGTTAAGATATCCAGCTAAAGCTTTATTTTCTAACTCGATGTATATCATGTAGCAGGTACAGCAGTCTAAAGTCAATGGCCGCGGCGGCGGCCATGGTGCCGTAAGCAGCACATTAGCTCCAACAAGCAGCCCCCAAGGAGAGAAACTGAGATACCGGCCCAAATTCCGTGAATTCTGGGAGGGTAGGTTTTGAATAAGACGCTCGCGTCTTAGTACATATTACGGCGTGTGGTTCAGTCTAGTCCTTATCATTCAACCTCACGGTATTAAAGTACGCAATACAACTTGGTAATGCTGCATGTTTCAATGCCACGGCTTCTCTTTCAGCTTGGACTGTACATAGAGTAACCGTTTCTTACCTAGGCAACGCCACAGCAAAGGGTCTGACGATCCGCAGCAACTCTTGGCAAGCCGCCGTTGCACTCCTGACTGTCCAATAAAATGACAGTATGGCCGGGATCAGTCTCCGGTATCTTTGATTGGCTCGCTATGGGAAAATGCACAGGTTGCAGATTATGAGGTGATAGTCATGCAATCCTGGTATACAGATACTTGATTATTTCCATAGAACCATACCAGAACCTTTGTCGTGTTCCGGTAGCAGAGCTTATGTGATTAAAGACTCATCTGATTCTATGATAATAATTATGTTTATTTACTTATAACTACTACACTGAACCATCGTGGAACACTGTAGCAGAAAACAGAAATAACTGGTTATAACCGATAATACAGCATAGGGTCTTGTATGGGCCACTATCACGCATGCAAATCAACAACACTATACAGTATGGCAGTCAATGCAGATAACCATATATGCCTCAAACAGTGAAGTATTCCCACTGAATCCATGTCATAGTACGCTCAAGTCTTGTGATATCTCATAGATACCTGCTGCACTGCATTTCAGCCTCCGCTTACCTGCTCATTCAGGTGATACAATGGGTAACGCTGATGTCACAGCCACACAACCATGTGCACCTATCCAAGACAGTATAGTATATAACACGCTTCAACCCCAGCATGTCTCCATTCTGGCTTCTCAACAAATTGTCGTACAAACGACGTGGGTGGATCAGCATCCGAGAAGAGATATGAGAGACTTACTGCCAAAGAGAGCTACATCGACACAGCATCATGGCTCAGCATCTAGGCCACCTTCCGGGATAGCCAAGCGGTCGCACGTTCTAGTTGCATGCCACGGTATGTACTTTGTCCCATGCAAGTCGACTTCTTTGCTGATACTTGCTCCCAGGATGTCGACGACGCAAGATTAGAGTGTGTTACGACACCTTCGATACTCCACTCTAACTACCCATCCCAGTGTGACAGCCGACGACCGAAATGCACGCCTTGCCAGGCATCAGACCAAGAATGCCATTTTTCCTTTCCGCATCTTACGTCTCGAGACTCAACCACGCCCGAGTGTCCAATCATAAGCAGGAAGCATCAGTGTCTCCTCGCCGTGTTCGAAATGATACGGGTGGTCGATGGCGATAACCTGGACGATATCATTCGACAGATCCGAAGCGCGGAATCGGTTGACGAGTTTCTCGAAAGTGTACAAGAGGCAACTTTGTTGCTGCCTCTGAATCGTCAGCCAAGGGTACAAGATGAGAATATCGACAGACAACACACGCGTCACATCTAGGACTGCTGGGAGCAGCGTGCTGGGCTTGTGCAAGCAGGAGAGCCAGGTAGACACAGTTGGGATCGAAGCCAGTTGGACACTTGGACGTAACTACTTTTGATTTTAGGATAGGCAATTGTAGCGACGGATGAACCGATGCAGATGGTAAAGCGTTATCCTCACTCGTTTATGTTCCAGCGGACAACGCATGGGACTTTTTTTTGGTTTTGGCCTTGATGACGGTGGGCCAGACACGGTATACACATATACACGTCCTAATCAATGACCTCCTTTCAGCGTCACGATCGCCTATCGACCATCCGAGGAGAACATAGAACTGAACTATACAAGTATCATAACCCTTGGTGCACGCCGTAGTGAGTGTTGTGCTAGGAAAAGCAACGTCGTAGACGGAATCTAGGGTATGCGAAATGCACATACCGTAACCCCCTACCGAGCTGGACAAGCTAGTATAGGACATACCGAGGTGAGGGGATGACAATCAAGGTGTAGGGCCAGTTAAATAGCGAATCTGGTTGGAAGGCGAGAATAGAATAGATAGGTAGTCAAGAGACAAGTAGGCCTCGGGTTGCTTCTTTTGGGTTCCGTTTCGATTCAGGATGGTTACCGTTTGAAACGGAGGCAAGCACCTCGGCCAAGAATTACCGAAATTTGATGCCTGAGGTTGTCTCAACCGTCAGAAACAAACACATGAGCCAGACTGGAATATTATGATACCAATGTTAATCGGAGACATAGAAACTATTAAGCATTTGAGTATATAACCCAATCTTCAGCTTGTTTCGAGAGATCTGCTGTGCAGATTCGGCAGCGTTATCCCTGAGCGAGCCGACGTCAACTGCCGCAGGGCGAGCCGTATCGACGCGGGGTCTCCGCATTCAATCTCCACGCCCGGGCCGACGATGTACCCGGAAGATTGATACCAAGGTAATTGAAGATTGAGCCTCTAATATAAGAAACGAGCCTATCGTTTGTGTCAAAAAGCTTCAATTGGTATATTCTCTGTTTTTTTCTTTCTCTATATCCTCATCAATAGACCCCTGTACCCAGCCACGTTAACCGAGCGACATAAAAGAAACCACATCAACACACACACACACAGACACCTTGAGACAAGTTGCACAACCTCAGCCCTACCTACCATGTCGGACGAGATAGCACAGCCTTCTTACGCAGGGCAACCTGCAGACATTCCCGGGGCAAACCTCTTTGACTATGTCTTTGGCAGCCCTTTCCAGCATGAGAATGAATTCACGCCGCCCAGACAGCGTGTTCCCAAGGTCCAAGATGACCAGCCTATCTTTGTCGACCATGCCACAGGTAAGTCATTATCTACAGCTCACCAGCTCCGAGTTTTACTCTTATCACCTTATAACACGTGCTAACACCCTCAGATCGCCCTCTCACATTCTCCCGCATAAGGCGCGATGCCCTCACTCTAGCTGCCAGCCTCCAATCTCTAGGTCTAGATCCCAATTCTCTAGAGACGCTGCCCCCAACTGCATCATGTCCCGGCGGTCCTCAGGTCGCGCCAGTGGTGCTCCTGCAGCTGCCCAACTGTCTTCCATTCGCGACCTTGGCCATGGGCGCCATCGCCGCTGGTCTCACCGCGACTCTGGCCTCTCCCTCGCTGACGGCCACCGAGCTTGCCTGGGTCATCAAGAACTCGCGGCCGCGCGTGCTTTTCACGGCCAAGTCTTTGCTAAGCACCGTTGAGAAGGCATTGGAGATTCAGGAGGATGCCGTGTATCGCGACACAGTACGCGTCTATACGGTCGACGTAGCCCGGGATCTATACCCCCTTTCGCCCGCGTCGCACGCCGAAGACGGAGATTGGAAGAACCTCCTCCTACCGACAACCTCACCTCTCACCACCGCCCACCCATTCGCTCCCGAGGAAGCCAAGACACGCACAGCCATCATCCTCTGGTCGTCAGGCACGTCAGGCCGCTCCAAGGGCGTTCTGCTCTCGCACCACGCACTCAACTTCTCGGTCGCGTCACTCTGGCACGACGCCGACTTTTACGCATCCCACCAGCGATGGCTGGGCTTTGTGCCATTCTACCACATCTTTGGCCTGGCCACCATCTTCCTTCTCGCCATCGCCACCGGCTCGACCGTGTACACGATGCCCGCCTTCAAGCTCGACAGGGTTCTATCTGCCATTCCGCGTCGACAGATTACCTATTTGCACATGGCCCCTCCCGTAGCCGTGATGCTGGCCAAGTCACCGCTCGTGGAGCCGTATGCGCGACGAGACGCGCGCGGTCGCAACGCGTTTAGCAGTGTAGTTGCGGGCTTGACGGGCGGTGCTCCTCTAGGCCACGAAATCGTGGTCCAAGTCTTTACAAGGCTCGGGTTCCTGGTCAGGCTAGGCTATGGCATGTCGGAAGCATGCAGCGTTGCGGTACAGAGGGGTCTCAAAGAGAAGGACATGCACGGCTACAAGAACGACACGGGCAAGCCTCACAAGGGCGTTGAGCTCATGATCGCAGCGACAGGAGAGTCCGAGACAGACGCGAACGATTCAACCACAAAGGCAGCTCCATTCGGCGCACCTGGTGAGATTCTTGTGCGCTCACCTGCTCTCATGAGCGCCTACGTTCCCAGCCAAGGTCTCGGAAGCTCAGAAACCCCCGACATGAGTGTCACAACAGAGGCTCTCACACCCGACGGTTGGCTACGAACCGGCGACGTCGGCACCCTCGATGCAGAGGGCACGCTTTGCATCACCGACCGCATCAAGGAGCTCATCAAAGTGCGCGCATACCAAGTTGCCCCCGCCGAACTCGAAGCTCTACTGTGCAGCAGCGATGCAGTAGCTGATGCTGGCGTGGTGGGTGTTCACGACAGCAGCGAGGCCACCGAGTGGCCACGGGCATATGTCGTAGCCACCGACCAGACCAAGTCTGAGGCAGACCTAAGGGCCCTGGCGCAGGACCTCAAGGCGCTGGTGGAGGATCACACAGCGCGGTACAAGTGGCTCGTTGGGGGCATCGTCTTTGTCAAGCAGATCCCCAAGTCGCCAAGTGGTAAGATCTTGCGGCGGGTGATTCGTGATGGAGGCGTGCAAGGATTCGAGGTGACGCTGTACCAGCGCAAGAAGAGGGACCACAAGCTGTAATTTATTTAGCCAAAACAAACATGCGCCGAATGTGTAAACGGACTGTAATACCAATTTCCTTTCTGAGACCAATAAAAAAAACTTGTTTAGATTGCATCAAAGCCATAGCTCGTGATTCCTCCAGGCGCATTGATTGTGTTACCACCAGATTACTAAAACAAGCATCGTCATTGGCCCGCCACACGAACGGGCCAGAAATGCCTAGATCGAATCCAACCAAGCTTGTCCCTTTCGGAAGACTTGCTTTGTGTAAGCGGTGGAGAGACAATCAAGGAGATGGCTATAAGACAAGCCCAGGACATTGCAGGTTAAAAAGGGAGGGTTCAAGATACTGTAGAATTCTTTTGCTATCTTTGCCTTGCTTATAAATCACGTCTTGGTCCATACAATACGATATCTACACCCGAGAATACTGTGGCAAACTGCTTTATAAGTGCCTGTCACGTATTAGACACCACCTCACCACCTCACACAAGACCAAGACCATCCTCACATAACAAACATGACCCATATCACATCAGAAACATCTCCTCTCCTCCCTTCAGAGCCTGCCATTGAGCGCTCAATCTCCTACCAAAACACCAATCAAACTCCCTACGACTCCCGGCAATTACACCCCAACCACAGCAAACATGAGGAATGCCACGTCGACTACAGCGACATCCTACGCGACATCATCATCGGCTTTTCCGACGGCCTCACAGTTCCCTTTGCCCTCACTGCAGGCCTCTCCAGTCTCGGCAGCGCAAAGGTGGTCATCATCGCAGGTCTTGCAGAGCTCTTCTCGGGAATGATCAGCATGGGTCTGGGCGCCTACCTTGCCGCTGTCACTGAGCGGGACGCGTACCATTCGCAGGCCGTCAAGAAGGAGTTTGCCGTGCAGAACAGGCCAGCCGATGAGCGGACGGGCGTCTACGACGTGTTGGAAAAGTACAGCGTGTCGCGGGGCGCTGCAGCGCCGCTTGTCGATGAGCTGTGCAAGAACCCGGGCGAGTGGGTACGCTTCATGATGGACTTTGAACTCAAGCTCGAGCAGCCGAACGTGCATCGCGCATGGGTATCAGCAGTGACCATGGGACTGAGCTACTTCATCGGCGGATTGATCCCCATGATTCCCTACTTTGTTATGCCGCGGGTGCGCGAAGCGCTCTTTGTCTCAATCGGCATCACGGTCGCGGTGCTGCTGGTCTTTGGCTATGTCAAGAACTATGTCGCCATTCGCAACCACCGGGCGGGCGTCTGGGGCGCGGTGCAGACGTTGGTGATTGGCATGCTGGCAGCCGGTACAAGTTATGCAATTGTACGAAGTCTGGATCATAACGATGTGTGAGGATCGGAGGATAGAGCGACAGAACTGGTGATTGAGATGGTATGATTATGGCGTGACAGAGGCGTTGATGGTGACGGCGTTTACGGTTACTTTTTGGGTGGGAAAAGAGGCGGGCTCGAGTATACCCCTCGTGATTCGATATGGGTGGATTCAAGACATGTATGGTATGGATGTGACAGGGACAAAAGTCGTGGTATCAGAGAATATTCGTATTAACGACCGAAATGACAAGACTCCATTCCCCCGAGGCCAGATGCCTCGATATAAACCATTCTACTCCTCCTCCTCAGCTATTCTCCCCCTCCCACCATCGTTAGTAGTATTCTTGCTCGCTTGTGAAGAAAGCAATACTGACCTGAGAAGAAAAAAGGTGAAGCCATCGCCCTCCCCAGAGTGATCGGAATTGAGTCATCCCGCCTCGCGAACGAGGCCGAGACGCCGCGTATCGCACTTCAGTTTTTCCCAAAACAAGCCTCGCAAAGACTTCCCATAGAGACAGCGCCTCAAAAGAGGACGCGCTCTGAGATTTCTGATATCGTTTGCAGGCGTGCATTGACGCCAGGCCGTTACCGGCAGACCAGCTTTCTCCGCACAGAGGTGAAGAGTTGGTGGTGGTGAGGCTTACTCCGAATTTCCCACATGCATAGAAAAGAGATCGCTCCCCTCAGGTGAAGGGTCACTCTTGTTTGAGAGACTCGCGAGGAGTCTCTCTGTTTGTAGCATGGAAACGCAGCGTTGGGGAGGGCGATGGCTTGAAGAGAAGAAAAGCTTTCTTTGGCGAGGGCCACGAGAATTTTTATGTAGACGCGTGCGCCCGAGGTTAAGCCGGGCGAGGCTACAGGGTAAATGGGGCTGGCCTACACCTCGACTTTTCGTCTGCACGATAAAGCTTGTTGAATACTTTAAGATGCATGTGAGTATAAAAAGTACAATCCTGCGATATGTTAAATCTTTGGCAACATCTCAGATGTTGAATGCAGCGATTTGTAGTGCTGCTGTGGTAATTTGGTGAATCCATGGTCATTCATCTCATGAAGTTTATTTCGAAGATCCTGCGCTTGCGAACATCTGATTTCGTTTCTCACATGAACTGGGACTCGACAGTAGTAGTAGCTTTTGTATTCATACTCGCTGTCATGATCTAAAGCGCGTGCCTCTTATTGCTTTTGTACAAAGCAAGTCTAACAAGTACACTAGAATCCAACCCTCAGATGCATCAAAGTTGAAAGCCTAAGTCATTTCCAGTTGGAAATATGCTAGGAACGCCAATGGGTGTATCTCCCGACGGCCTCTCAAAAGGACAAAATATGACACTCCCCTCAGCTCTATCCTGCTGTCCCATCAGCGGACCCTTGATTTCCGTACTGGCCATGAGGTCTCGGACCTGTACTCATTAGCTTCTGCTGAAATCATATGACGAAAAGATTACATACCTTGTCAACCGCAGACGGATCAACTCCCGTCCTGCGCAACTCATGAGCCATCTGTATCGCTACCGACGCCGTAATCGGATTCTCATGCCCAATCGTAATCATTAGATCCATCAGCGCATTCATCTTCATCTCACTGTCCCTGCTATGCGAGGCCATACAATCTTCGAGAAACACGAAGCTCGCCATGTACGCTGCAAATGCTACCAGCGGATTGCGGAACATGGCGGTAACATCTGGCAATGAGGCGACGATGCTAAAGATGGCGTCTGCTGCGGGGATGAGGCGGGCTTGCGTTCCGGATATTACATCCATAGGGAGGTTATATTTCCTTGCCCGCGCGGAGTTGACGCGATGGATGCAAATGGAGGCCGTGTGAAGTTGAAGATTGATAGTTGTGGCTTCTTGGTTGTGAGCTGAGGCGCGAAGTGACTCTGGGAGATTGACAAAGGCTGTAGCGAGACCATTGTCTAGATCCTGGCCGCGTTTCCAGAAAGAGCTGTTATCGACATCTGTTGGGTTAGGATCTGGATGGTCCTGGTACGTATGGTCAAGACATTCGTAAAAGAGATGCGTGGCGAGGACACGGCCAGTGAAGTGCGATGATCGAGACTCGATATCGCCTTTCAGCATCTGTGATACAGTTATTGAAGACTCTTCCATGCCTAGTTGGAAAGCTTCTTCCGACGCAGGCAATCGTGTGTTGATCTGTAAGAGTCAGTCACGCTTCTTGATATCTATATCTGGCATCTTCACCCTTTTGATGTTCATCAGACTAGGCCAGCCCGTAGTCCCGCTCGTATTTTTATCACTGCAGAAGATAGCCCACAGCGTCCTCCGCCTCTCTTCCGTCTCGCACCAATCTTTTGGCGGCGGAAGAGTCGTGTTTCTGGCCGCGTTACTATCACTATCAAGCTGATGCAGCCCCAGGATTTGTGACAGACGGACAGATTTTGATGTGCTCATGGACGATCTAGAAAACCAAAGGTTATGCACCTCGTAATGAGACATTAGAAGGCAGCACTGCGCATGAGCAAGAGTGACAAAGTACTCTCCCTCTCCCTAATATACTTAGTCACAATTCATGAAACGGTTGATTGACTGACCTTTTGCTCATCAGCCTCCATATAATATCTCGCTCTGCGATAGAACGGGTCTGCTAGATGCTTGTGAGGTGGCGAAACTAGTGCAGCCCTCGCCATGATTATGTACTGAAGACACATTGGCGGCTGCATGTGAGGTGGGAGATAGAGGGAGGCGAGATAGCGCGACGGGTGTATGTATTGTGCTTCATTGTGTACTTTTGTGAAGAAAATATTTGTTCTAGAGGATGTCAGACGCACCAAGGACACCGTAAAAGAATACTTACAACTCTTCGACAACGTCCTGAGGAGGCAGCTGTTCAAAGCGTCCCGTCTCAGTAAGTTCATCCGAAGCCTCGAACGACTTAAACGACTGATATCCTTCTTCTTGGGTAGCTTTGAGACGAAGTTCCAACTCGGCTGAACGTCATGCTTAGCTCCCTTGTCCGGTGCGGGATCGCCGAGACGGGGACACTCACCCAATCGCGACTCCAGCTCCTTCACCCTCGGCCTCGTCGCTGTAATGACGTGCCGCTTCCGAGTAGCGGGATACTGACATTTTGCTCCTGTGGCTGAGCATCGGCTGCATTCTGGATCGAGGCGATCGCATTTAAGCTTGCGATTGCGGCATTCGTAGCACGAGAAGGGCATAAGGGAGATGTCATTGTTGGTGTTGGAGGAGGATGAGGCCATTTCGGAGAGAAAAGCGGGTGAGGGTTTAGCTTGGGTGGTAAGGAATGTGGTCAGGTTTGCTCATTGTCGATTGAAGACAGCTTGGACGAGGCGGGCAGTGAACCAAAAAGTCCTGTAATATGATGGGAGTGCCAAGGGAGGCGTTCTTATCCTAGCCTCGTAGGGCTGTGAATTATAGTGGGTCACGTTATTCGCCCCTTGGCCCTGTTATCTTTGATGATAACTAATATTATTGCTTCAGATATTTGGACACGCCCAGCATCTATGTTAGCCTATGCAATGTCCGAAACAATATCTAATTCACTGGCGAACAAGCTGAAAGAATGAAATCTATTTGTATAAACTAAAAACATGATATCAAAAGGATTGTAGTAAAGACAGAAAGCAACCGCTTCTGAACGCAAAACCAGTAACCATCATATACCAATACCCATGCTGACCCAGGATCCATTTCCCACCTTATTTAGTCATGCCGAATCTAGCCCCAGTAAAACCCCACAAAGAAATCAATCAAAAATGCAGTCAGCTTAGAAGCCACCGTTAGGGTTGGGGTTGGGAATGACCTCGCCGCCCTGCTCGACATCAGGGATGACCGACTTCTCAGTCTCGGCAGCAAGCTCCTTGTGGCGGCGCAGGCTAAAGTCCTGGTTGTCAAAGTTCTGGTTGATGACGCCCACCATGCCGTTCTGGCAGTGGTTGCCCATCTGCTGAGCGCAGTAGTACCAGATGGGCTTGGAGTCGTCTTCCACAACGATGCGGAAAACGTCCGGGGCTTGGCCCTCCTCTGTGGCAAAGTTGAAGCCTGAAAAGAACCCAGTGTTGTCGGCGAGAGGCTCACAGGGCTCACCGAAGCTGGACTGGGCGACCGAGTGGTTCTTGGGCAAGAAGTGCCACTCGACAATGTCACCGACCTCGGCGACTACATTGTCTGGGTCGAAGCGGAGACCACCCAGACCGGCGTTGACAGAGTGAGTGACTCCAGTGAGTGTGACAGTCTTGTCGGCGTAGTCGCCAGTTGTCTTGGTAGCGGGAGCCGCTGAGACAGCGGCAGCCAGGACGAGAGCGGCGGAGAAGATGTTGGAGATCATTTTTAAGGATGGAGTTGAGTGACTGAACGTAAACTTGGTATTATTTCAAGTGAGTTGTAAAAAAGTGAAAAGATGCTGTTGTTGTGTCGGAGATGATGAGAATAATGTTGATTGAGCAGGCATCTCGTCCCATTATATAGAATTCGCACCCCATACTCGAGCCTTCCTGATGATACAAAATACCAAGACTCACATGCACCCTTCTCGGTGACACGTTCCAAGTTGACATCAGAGTGCCACTGCCTCAGCTGGGAATAGCAACCTGCTGTCGACTCAGCCGCCCGCCACCAAACCGAGACATCCGGAACTGTTTCTCTCCGAAGGCTGGGGAGCTTAGTCTATAATAAGCTGAGAGCTTTCTGACTGGGCCATTTGATCTGAGCTGGGCTTAGATGCTGACAGTTACTCGGCATTTGGTGAGATGTCAGCATCAGCTTTGCTCATACTAGCCCCCAAGCACTGCGCCTCCTGGTGTAGAATAGTTGGTGCGCTTTGAAAAACCTCCGAGCTGGCCGGAATTCTTATTTTATCCAACTTGTAATACAGTTGTGGTACAGCCCTTCTCGACTTTGTAAGGCATGGACCAGTATCTCAGAGGCCACTACGTGTCACGGCATAAAACGTTGGTTGCAGACATTTCTGTCAGAGGGCAGATAGTCCTCAAGACATCTCCAGTTATAGAAATAAGCTGAACAGAACGAAGATGTGGCAGCATTGCAAGCCGCTCAATCAGCAGCTTCTACTCAGCGGCGCTATACAAATGAAAACATATGGATCCCAGCTAGGGCCGGACGCTACAGAAGATAATCCCATCAAGTCACGGCCTAAAGCCAAACCGCTCCTGTAGGCTTTAGTGGAATCAAAAATAAGAATCTTACGTCGGGCTGTTCTCGACGCTACTCGGGCAGCTGATGTACTAGCAATCTTCCAAGCCTTATCCCACGATAGGTCAAACGTGACAGCACTCCGCCATACACTCGAGACACAAATATGGTAGTGCCACAGGCAGAGTAGGACTAGACATGCAAGCTAAGTACTCTGGCCCCCATACGGATATAATAAGTCACTGGCTGACCAAGCCACTGTAAGCCAATCTCTGGATTACACAACATTCTTCAGATCGATGGTTATAACAAAAGTCCCTTCTAAGCAGAGGAAAATTAACCATGCAGGTAAGACTGATCGACTTTGAGAAGTACTCCTCATCAGAAAATGCTTGCTCTATAATCTTGAACCCTCATTCTTGATGTAGGAGCTTGAGCTGCTCATGGCATGGGGCCAACATATGACAAGGTGTCCATCATGGGGCAAGACTCACGGCTATTTTAATAACTAAAAAGCCTGTCACATAACCCTAAGGAATGCATCTAGATAACACACGTACCAGTGCCTTTAAGATGTAGTCGGACCTCCTCCAGACGCTTTTGGGAACCATCAAGTTCTGGGATCAAATCAACATCCCCTCGCGAGATCTTTGGTCAAGAAAACCATCATAGTCCAGATCTGAACATTCCACTTCCATGCAGAACAGTATTACCTCCCACACCTGACGATGAGTGTAACAAATGAAATGAGTAGGTGGCCGGATCTTTTTGCATCTGTTCTGTTTATTCCATCATATATCAACACTACGTCCGCTAGTATCTGCAGAATTATAACATGAGGAGTAGTATCTAAGGGATACGAAATCACTTGAGCCCTTACCATCACTCTGTGCTTATGTCCTTGGTGTTTTGCCCACGTGAATATTTGGAGCCTGTTGGCCAATTGCCAAAACATTTGACCGTATTTTGAAAAAGACACACGATCAACAGCCTTCAACATCGAGCCCCCTTCTTGCTCAGTTGGGAAGCAAGATATCCGAAGACCCCAGGATCATGATGCCTTGGCAATAAGGCATTATGTGTAGATAATGACTCATGGTCCTTCAATCAGCGAGTATGAGGCGGAACAGTAGTTGCAACGTATTGAACCAAGAAATGGGGAACCGCCAAGAGCTCGATTTGCCTTCATGCAGCAAATTAGACCTCCTTGTACTACTCAAAACCTAACAGAGGGCACAAAGCAGATAATCAGCCCATCAATGGATGTTAGAACCAATCACATCTTAAGTCTATCCAGCCCTGATTTGTATAAGCCACACAGAACTAGCCTCGTTGAGCTGCCAAGGCAGAGCCAAGGACAAACCAGCCATATGCATTGGCCCACAGCGGCCAGCCTTTCTAGCCGCGAGGCACAGTTGAAAGAGTCAGCCTTGGCGGTCCAAATGCTCATGCATAAGTAAAGGCCTTGTCCCGTGTTGGTAATACGTCCATCCGCTAGAAAGCTACCCAGCCATGGATCTCTACACACCAACATATAGACAAATACCAACTCCCAGAGAGTTACGTCCTCTCACAACCCCATTCAAACAGCCCAGCGATTGTGGTTCACAATGGAGAACAATAGGACTCGGCACTAACAGACCGGTTCTCTTGTCCGAACCCATATCATCGTGCTATCCTTCGGGCTGGGATTCTGGCCTATTGCGTGGCCAAGTCCATTTTAGCCCGGGTGTCTGCCCAAGTGGGTGGATCTACTATGAATTAAACAACATGAACTTTGTTGTGAATACGGTCGCTGCGTGCTGCGCTAGGTAGAAGGCCAGTTCGCTTCTCTTCAGTTTGCAGAGCTGATACTATGATCAATTATAGCGGCTTCACCTATACGACGGGTAAAATTACAGAGATTGGGGCTCTTGTCGACAGGCCATGTTACCACCGAGTCCCTCGAACCGAGCCAACCAATGATGAATACAACCCAGAAGCTCCGGCCGTCTTGGTACACGAAGCATTTTACGTGGCCTGGCGTAATTATCAAACATCGACTATGACGCCTCAGATGCCCAAACTGCCAGGCAAAACGACGGTGCCAACCTGGGTCCCTGGTGAGCAGATTCTCGCAGGCGAAGAAGAGACCTCTTCGAGTTCTTCTAATGATCCAGAACGCTCGAATCTCACCTTTTCTCTGCCTCTTGGGGTTTTTCTTGCCATTTTTGTAATTATTTTCGTCGCTGTGTGTTGGAGAGCCCGCAGGAAGGGGTCAGGCGAGGCCATCGCCAGGGATACAAGTCCTGAACTACATACGTCACCTACACCCCCTATGAGCACAGATGGGCCCATAGCAAGGGATGCATCTTATTCCTCGCCAACAATATTTACGGCTACGCGGCTTAGACCCGCGGTCACGCCAGCTGCGGCCACGACAACAAGAATGGATGGAAATACGGAGTCGCCTAGACGACACTCTGAGGAGCTGCCCCCCTACAGACGAGACTCGGAATTGCCCGCCTATAGACTAGATCCATGATGGATGAAGTATACGAATTGCTTTGTTTCATCGGCGTAATATCGCGATCTCACTTCTGGTTTCCTTTCATCACTTAACCAAGCTAAGACAGAGCAGAAGTAGAAACTTTTCAGGGAACATGAGACTTTACCAACTCTCTATTGTAGACTAGACTACAAAAAATAATTATATTATAACCTGCCATCATCGATTCAAGAAATGATCGAGAGTCTGCAGCCAATCAACGACTACTCCAGACAACACGTAAAGATCGATGTCCACTGTTTGACTCCCTACCTATCTAACCAAGATCTCCTCAAACCGCTTGGTCTTTGAAGGGCATATAAGAGCAATGAACAGACAACTCTATCACATACGACCACAGCTCGTGAAGAATACGGGATCCCGTCCGCTCTCCCATAGTCAAGACACGAAGCGCCGGATTAGTAGTTGGGTCGGTGACGACCAGCGAATCCCCGGTGTTGTATGTTTCTTTTTTAGTGTTTTCCAATCACTCTTTTGTCCGGTAAATAATATGATTGTATCCCTTTCTGTTGTTACGATTTGAAGGTGGCTAACGAGTCAGTCGAGGCCAAGGCACAGTCAGCTGAGAAACAACGATATCGTCAAGGAATAAGACCAATCATCATCTGATAATTCATTGCATAGTAATTTAACTCGGCAAACAAGTCTGGCTGAGAATACTTTGGCTGATATTGTTGCCAAATCCTTCGACGTAAATCTATCCCAATGATATTCAAGCCAAAGACATGTGCGTTCTATACTAAGGCATTCTTTTGCTTAAAATTGTAAATGATTTTGAGCGGTCTATTTGTCGTGTCCTTGAGCCTTATGTGTTTTAAAAAGGCGTCGGCTTCCATCCCCCAGCAACACCTCGTGCAACACAAAATGCAACGCATGCCACCATATAGAAGCCTCCCGCAAACATGATCAATCTTTGATAAGGATCTTGACTATTATCCAGCAGTGCACCAGCGATAGGAATACCTATCAAGGCTCCAAAACTCGCAACAAAGTAAGCCATGCCATTTGACTTTCCATAATCCTCAATCTTGCAGACTCGAGACACGCAAACAGGTGATAAACTGATAGCGGCCCCAGACCAGAACCCAAAGAGGACAGAGAAAGCTGTCACTCGTGCGTTGTCACCATCAGCTGTTAGCCAAAGTGCCAAAACAAAAGCTCCGCATGCGAGCGATGTAAAGATCATGGTGTTGAATGCACCGAAGCGATCGGCAATGTAGCCCGGGAGGACACGACCAGGTATAGCTCCAGTATTCAAAAGCACATTGAGCAGATATGCCTCCTGTGCGTTAAATCTGTACGCTAGTGCATATGAACATAGGTAGGTGTAGGGGATGAAGACAGCGAACTCGACCAAGAAGATGGCTGCTACCGTCACGGCAAAATTGACTTGCTTAAAGAGGCCAAAGTCAATGTACAGCTTGGGCTTCTCAATAGGGGGTATCCGTTTTCGCAGACAAATATTAGCGATGATTAAAAGCCCAAACGACAAAAACGCAATGACACGCATTGCCCAAGGGAAGCCAATGCGTGGTGCGAGATAGAGGATAATGAGAGAGAAGACAATACC
This sequence comes from Fusarium sublunatum, assembly GCA_013623665.1. NCBI lineage: Eukaryota > Fungi > Ascomycota > Sordariomycetes > Hypocreales > Nectriaceae > Fusarium > Fusarium sublunatum. The sequence continues at coordinate 73,840 of JABFFF010000216.1, read as the reverse complement.
GCCGATGCCCCCAGCGGAGCAGGCAACACCAGTTGCAAAAGCTCGGCGCTTACAGAACCAATGGCCAATGGCTGAAAGACTGGGAGTGAAGAGTAGAGATGAAGATATACCGCCAAGGACGCCAAAGGAAAGGAGGAATTGGTAATATTCTGGTCACGTTAGCGGGCGACGTAGAGCCAAAGACGAATGCTTCTTACCGGTAGAAAGGCTCATGAATATTAAACAAGCAACAACACCAATAGATCCGGGTAAGACCAGGAGCCTCATATCGTACGCATCAAAGATCGGACCTAGAGATGGAGTCAGTCCGAGTTAGCATTTGGTGAATTCCGTCTGCAGGATACTGACCAACTTGAGCGCCGCATGCAGTGATAAAGAAAGCATAGCAGCTAAATATCCATCCTATATTGCTCTCAGAGACACCATCCAGCTCATTCTCAGAGATCCAAGCCTGGAGAACAGCCAGGGTGTTGAGTAAGCCCATGGGCGGAACCATAGCACACCAGGCGCCCACGACAACTAGCCAGGCTTTTGTTCCGCCCTCGGGGTATGAATCATCTTCATTTGGCCCATTGGCTACTAGTTCAGGCGCTCATTAGTCGATTGAAGAAGATAAAATAGAGTCAGATGAGATACCTTGCAGATCAGTGAGCCCACGTGCTCGAGCGGTGTCTCTCAAAGAACATGAACGAGTTTCATGCATTGTCTCTAGTAATGCGTTTGTATTATAGCACAGGCTCTTATGTTTCTCGAAGTTGTAGAGAATTGGGGGACCAAGCGAAAATTCTGACAATCTGTGGCTTGGAACGAAAAGAGGCAATATTGCCCCTCCTTGATAACGTAAAATTTGCCCGTTTCTACTACCAACCGCTTTTGTACATAGATAACAAGGATCGGCAAAGTTTTGGTTGAAACGATTATATCGGCAACAAAAAACATCAATTATCAAACATCAGTACTTGATAGGATCACAGAACCCGTTTCGTTATTATCTCGACATAGCAACAGACACATCCAGACAATCATCTTCCTTGAATTCCAAAAAATATCAAACAAATATCCAGTATGCGTACAAATCTTCTCCAAAAAGACTAAATATGCATTGTCAAAGCAACCTGCCTTTTAACCGACACGCACGGCACGAACAAGACTTGGTCGATCAGGAACACGGTCAAGTTCTTCTCGAGATACGTTGTACATTGGGAAACCTCGTTCGGACCTTGCTCGCATAAACAGAATCTCGGGAGCATATGCTGCCGTCTGGTTGTTTCCAAGACTACGAAGCCCCAGTTGAGCTCGTTGCTGACGGTTGATACCTGCACCCGTTCGATCCAGAGGAAAATCATAACCTGTCTTCTGTCAGCCATGTACCGTACCTATGATCGGACAAGGTGTGGGGATAAACTTACGCCTACTGCCCTCGATAAACTTCAAAATTGCTTGGGGTTTGACCTTCCATGCAACCTCGTTGGAATCAAGTACATACAGAATGCCAGGCTTAAAAGTATCTTGTTAGTCAAAGCACTTGTGCCAACAAGCTTGGTAGCATACCTGGCCATCACCGTCATTGACGTCGCGGTAGAACTCGAGAGATCCGCCAAAAAGCATATTCTCGACCCATCTACCGGATTCGCCTCGAACTGCTTCTCCTGGAGCTGATTGATTTCTTCCATAGTCCAAATGTGTGATTTTCCGCGGGGTATCGAGTGGCCCGTTTGTACCGTTCTGACTGATGTAGCCAAGAAAGACATGGCACAACTCATGCGCAGTGGCTGTGGCGAACATGAAGAGGAAGTGTTTATGTCTCAAAAGCATTTTCCTTCTCTGGGCTTTTCCTTCGGCAGTTTGGTCTCTCTCCAACTGGGCGGCGGCAGACGAAGCCCGAATCATGTCGTTGACACGCTGGATGCGTTAGTTGCTTGATATAGACAACTCTTTGCTAGACCCGATGAAGACTTACACAGTGATTGTAGACTATGTTAGCAGCACCTTTGGGCTGGTAGTTCAGCAGGTCACCGTTCCACATGCCTAGTCGGCGGTCGGAAGAGGCCAGAATGTATGGAGGACCTAGTTCGTCGATGGCGATGGTAGGAAAGTCACGGCGAATAGCAGAGAGGAAATTGTCAACGTAACCAGCCATTTGATTGGCACCACCACGGAAAACGGGGTTGTTCTGTGCCCTCCACTCTTCGACTAAACGGGAACCGAGCTGCATGAGTGCTGCTTTTCCTGATGGCGTCTCGAGGATTTCAAGCCCGATGTTGATGGAGGTAACCAGCTGCGCAAAGTCAGTATCATAAACTATTCCAATATCTAGACACTTCGACCTACATCCGAAAAGGCCCATGAGTTCTCAGGCAATGATATGAACCTAGACTGTCCAGGCTGGCCCGCTCTCGGGTTGAGTTCTGACAAGGACAACTTGTGGAGGCCATTGGCGGCGGATAAGTTGGCTGGTCTGGTTGGTCGTTGGGCCATGTTGGGTTTTATGAATACGAACAAGATAGAATGACGAGGAATATTCAAGAACAAGTTTTGAATGTAGGATAATTCAGTGAGGATGGATTGTTGTTGAATTCTGGATGAGAGGATGTTCTGGCGGATTTATAATCTATCATCACCCTTGAAGATGGTTCTAAACATAGAAGCACCACCATTCTGACAAGATGCCAGAACCAACATCGGGCGTAGAACACGTCGACCCATGGCCCTCGGCCTGGCCTGAGACGAGCTATGAAGCAGGGGGTTCAGCCAGTCACTTGGTCTTTTCTCTAACAGAGTCGAAGTTATTGTGGTAGGTTTGTAAACGCCAGACCGAGACTGTTGGTGATGTTCTGCACATGTTGCATAGGAGGCTTAGGAATAGCGACCTGACACAAGGTTGCAGTTAATCCAGCCCACCAAGAACTGGAAATGGAAAGGATTTTCCATGCCAGGAGACCGCGCGTTTAAAGGAGCCAATCCCCAGGACCTGCAAGCGCCAAGAGAGAAGCCCACATCAGTTTCAGACCATTTTCCTTTCCTATCTTACCCGAACCTAGATACAATACTATAATTATCTTGAAAGCATACGCATGTCACGCAATATGGTGACGAATAAGCGCTCTCTTGTTTCACTCATACAAGGGTCATCAAGTACCCAATAAGAGGCTGCCTCCATAGCGAACGAGCCCCGCATTATACATGTGACTTTATAAGCGCCCGGCTTTGTTGATGACCAACAGCCGAAATCATCTTTCCTCCTTGCTCCACGACCAATGCAGCAGTATTCCCTCACAAACTATCATGACCCTTGATGTCACTTCAGACCAAGAGATCTCAGAGAGTCTCATCATGCTCGACGATGAACACAGGGGCATTCTAGAGCAAGCTGTGAAAAACGTCTTGAACACGGAAGCGGCCGAGCTTGTATACGCCCAGATCCTCGATGGCCTACCGACCGAACAGTCCCTTAAAGATAGTTTGGATTATGCTTACGACCATCCAGTCTATAATATCCAGCACAAACATATTTGTCCCGGCTACGTAGAGAAGGCCCGCGAATTTAGGACGCGTTTTGATCTGTCCCAGCTCCAATTTGAATCCAAGGTGATATGATTTTCCTTAAAATGGTCAAAGGCTTGCACTAACATACTCCAGACTCTCAAGAGCTTTCAAGGAACCCGTATTGGATCAGAGAAATTCAACTTTCGTCTTGTGGAACTTGTTGTCGTGGCCTGCCACCAAATTGGCGCTTATCTCTTTGAACTCGATGATGGAGCACATAAACACGAATTCTTCCAAGCCTGGAGAAATATGGTCTTGGAGGAGAAGGAAAGGGGTGTAGAAGAACGCGAGGACTTTGAACCTCCACCTATCGCTTTCTCTCACCGAGCATATCAGTATGCCGAGCAATACCCAAGAGGGCTTGCTGATGTTGCGGGTTATTGGGCTGAGTCTAAGATTTTTGGGGGTGTTGTTGTGTTTGACCGTGGTGAGAGTGAACAAGAGGTAGTCCTATCTAAAGGCAGTAGCCGTTTATGGAACGAAACGGAGCTGACAATGGCAATAGTGCAAAGCGATGTGGATTCATGGAGACTTGGTTAGAGGCCCAAAGACTCTCTACCCACCAACTCAAGAACAGTTCCAGGCTCTGGTGAACTTCCTTACTTGCGACTCGGAGGAGAAGCCAACATGTCCACTTCCAATTCATGGAACCCATATAAACCGGCCGCGATGGCATCCATACCACGCCTTGGCCTATCATCACATCTTCCGCGACAAGTACGAGCGAAAGCTACCACCAAATCCGCCGCGGCCCGGTTGTCCTCAAGATGGACAGGACTGGCCGGAACTGGATGATCGACGCATTCTTCTACTGGGCAACTTTTCGGATTCTGACGGTCAACCCTACATTGATGATGATGAATATGCAGCGGCCACCGAAAGGATAACCAACATAACGCCTTCGTCGCCGCTATGGCGATCGTTTGGCAAACCGAACACGACGACATGACATTCTGTAGCGATAGTCTCTTTTTAAGTAGTTGTGACAGCGTTGTATCTATGTTTCAGACTTAGCTACAAACCACTTATGCATACCTAGTCATGAACTGTCACATTTTCGACAGTGAAGCTTCCCCTGTTCTTGGGCTGGTTCCAACTTCGAAAGTGAACATGTAGTTAAGTCATATGTTGACTTTGATTCCGGCTTCCGAGTTTCCTCCGCAATTAAAAGCATGCCTTTGACAACTTTACGCTAGCTTGTGAAGACCAGTTAAGAGAGTGCCGGTGAGAACCTCAATTCGCATGCTGAACACATCCATAGGCCCCTTATAAACTTAAGCAACAGTAGCTCCTGAAAGCTTAAATGTATAGTCGAGATCTTGCTTGGACTCGTCGGACAGAGTAAATGGGTCATACAGAATCAGGCCAGGAGTATGAGCAATGACCAAACTGATCTCCTCGCCTGGCTTGACGTTGACCGATGCAGAATCATTCTTAAGTGCGACATATCTGGTGACGCCGTTCTTGTATAGAGCTAGCACAGCTCTGTAAGGACCTTTGGTAGTAACTTTTACACCAACTTTGCCTCCACGAGTGGGAGTCGTAAGAGGTATAATGTTGGCTCCCATGTACTGTGGCTTGCGGTCTGGTTTGACGGTATAGAGACCGTTTCCGTTGGAATCGACATTAGCATAATTGAGCCATTGTCGTTGATCGAAAAATGTTTTCTGAGCTGATGCGTGGCCGATATCGACGTATGCCATTCGAGCCCAATAACCGCCGACGATGTCTGCAACTGAAGTTTTCCCCGCAACTCTTTGAAGAGTGTGCAGAGGTGTCTCATTGCTATCTTTCTTGTACTTCTCCATCATCAGACGGAGGGTGTTAGTACCAAGCTTAGAGTACTTGTCAGGGTTGTTTGTCAAGTAGGTGAAGAAGGGCCAGGCTTCGTAGTAGTTTCCGCCTTCGGATCCGGCGACAATAGGTCTGAAAGAGTCACCGATGACTTTGTAAAGGTTGATGAAGGTGCTTTCTGTGGGCAGTTTACGGGCTTTGCGAGCAGATGCACACAAGTCCGAAGTGCGATATGTATCTGCAACCCATTCGGCAAAGGTTTCCCACCAAGCCCCTGTGCGGCTTTGATCGACCCAAGTTCGTTGATGATAGTGCAAGACGTGGCCATACTCGTGTATTGTAATTGACGAGTCCGTAAGCCACACATCGTCAACTTCGATCCAACCCATGCCGGCATTATAATCAGTATGCATTAGCCCTGCGGCCCCGGAGAGATTTTCAACTGAGTAGACATTTGTCTTTGTTCGTGGGCCCGTATTGGAGGTATCCCAGAATGAAATGCCTGTAGACCTGAAGCCTAGACTGCCCACAAAGCAGTCATAAGCTGCCTCGAGCTTTGCCAAGGTCTCGGTAGCTTCTGTGCCATTGTTCCCGTAGACTCGGAAGTGGTTGGAATCTTTGAAGACATCGCCGCCAGGGCCGATGCTGGGATTTGCCGTATAGACTGTTGCTTTTGTCTTTGGCTTGCCTTGAGGGATAGCGGCACTTAGAGTAGTTGCAAGAAGTGAAAGAATGATTTGCCTAGACGTAACCATTTTGGAAATTATAATAACAGATACGTGAAGAAGAGAAAGAGAGAAAGACTGAGAATCTTGACCATGTAGATAATCGAGACACTTTCAACGCCCAAGACAGCCTCCATATATAGTCAATAATGGTGTCGGTTCAGACTCATTAAGCTTAATTTTATGGCTCAGAAAGTAGCTTTGCGCTTCTCTGAGATTCAACTGGTCTATCAAGTTCCAAATTAATATTTTTTTCGGTAGATTTATACTAGTAGTTCCGGATCTGTCCTGAATTAGACTGTGTTGGAATGCTACGACTCAGTAGACTCACATCGAGGCCATGACGAAAAGGGTATATGCGGACTAGCCGAGTTATTTTGCCCCTGAGTAACGGAAATTTACTAAATTTGGAATTTCATAGAGCACGGGTTGTCATTCCTGATAGCAGAATCTTGATCTGAGGGTGACCTATGGCCACCTACGATCGCCTAGGTAACCTTTCAAATTTCAATCTCTTTCCACATCTCGGTCGTTTTCAATCAGCCAGTCTCTTGCTGGATTATCTTAAAAGATTTTATTTAAGGCCAAAACTGGCGGAAAATAAAAAGGGAGATGAATTGCGATTAGGGAACTAGCAGGAACTCCAGTACCAGGCAGCGGCGACGAGACACTTTCTATCAAATCAAGTTCAGAAATATTCTGCAAAGATGTAGGATGCTTGAGTTTTGTGTTGAAGCGCCCTTATATCGTCTCCAATTACCTACCACGGTTAACATAAGGTCAATATCAGAGATTGTATATCGTCCAGTTGCACAAGGCTCTGCTAGGCTGACTGCAGATACTTGATACACTTTGATCTGCAAGGCAGGGATTTCCTGCAGCACAGCCTACATAGTCAGCCATAAGGCAATCTCTGGCCATGAGCTGTTGGCTCTCAGCCTACTAAATACCCCTCTCTTGTCTGCCACCTCGACTTTGTGCTCTCTACTTTATCATCATATGCTACATGAGGAGACACCACAATGGACCCATTGTCTATCATAGCGAGCATTGCTGGCATAGCAACAGCAGGAACCGCTCTTTCAAATGCAATCTTTCGCCTACGCAACGCCCCTCGAGATTCTCGATCAATTGCGAGTCAAATGTCGAGATTGACAGTAACTCTGGAGCATTTGCGCGACATCATCGACACCGGCAAATCTTATACAAGGAGATTGTTCTTCGAAGCCGTCAACGAGGCCATCAAGAATATCAGAGTGACACAAGATGAGATTTCCAAAATAATGTCTGACCAAACGGTCTTTTCTAAGTTGAAGTGGCTCAAAGCACCCAAGTTGCTGTCTGACATCGAGAAACACGAAGTATCATTGACTTTGCAAATCACGATCCTTTCAGCTGCGATTCTGGTCAAATCTACCACAGGGTATGTTTAAAGAAATTAGGCTTTTTTTATACAGCAAATCTAACACATACAGTCCCGCTACAATCCATAAGCCACTGGAAAATAGGTTCAGGATACAGGCAGAGAGTCTCATCCAATCTGGCCAAGCTTCTCTAGAAAGTGACGACAAACAACAGTCGTTTCCAAATCCACCAGACGAAATACCACCAAGCCCACCTATTCGCACTCTGGAACGACTACCCAGTCCAGCCCATCACTCCAAGGTTCCTGGGCACGCTCAGCCAGAAGAGCTGTATGGGCAGTCCAACACAGAGAATGGACGGTATATCTCCTCAAGTGAGGACAAAGAGCCTTATCCTATGATTTCCCATCTCTCAAAGCCTTCTTCTGAACGCAACCTACATACTCGCGTAGACAGTCCAGATGACAGTCAAGGTGAAGACCAAGACAATGAAGAGTCAAATGGTGGGGTGAAGATGGGTTTCGATCCTTTGGCTGGTCCCATGACGAAGCCAGGCCGCCGTTTTCACATTCAAGGCGATGCCGCTACATTCCTTTATCGGCTGGTGTTCCAGAACGAACTCCCAGTCCGCAAACCAAACTTCCTGGGCGAAGACGGAACGGTGGGGAAGAATCCGCAACTATCCGAGGACGATGAGTCTGACCAAGACTCTAGGTATGGAGGAATAACTATTAAGGAAAACCTTCATCACCACAAGCCACGGGAGCCAGGGAAATTGGTTAATCAATTGCTCTTAGACTGGACGTCACTCAGCCAAAGCGAGATAGAGCAAAGTAGTGGTGTTTCTCAGTCAGCCTCCGAGGAAGATTCTGACGAAGACGTGTACACCACAGAAGATGACGACTTAGACGGTATTTCCCAGCAGGTAAGGTCTCGGTTTGTAGGCTTAACCAAACATTTGCTAACAGGGAACCAGGCTCATCGGTCAGAATCTAGCACCCCTAGTTTTAAGAAGGAGGAAAACTTTGCTGATCAACGGTATCGGCATCCTGGATATGAATATGGTGGCAGACGAATATTTCGGCCAACTCAAGACAAAAGGCCTTTTGCGCGTATCCCATCCCCCGGGCCCTTTAGGCCCAGGAAAGCACCCAGTAAGCCTACTAAGCCATACATGTACGATGATTATGGTCGAATTCACAGCCCAGTGCAGAAAGAATACATGACCACACAACCCCGGTCAGCAGCTTGGAGTACGCCAGTATATCACGAACAACCATCACCGAACAACCGTCCACCTATCTTTACACCAAGCAAGAATACCTACCCTCTATCAGAGACAAGTCTCCCAAAGTCCCATTTCCAAAAGCCACGCCTGGTCGTTCTGCCTCAGGCTGACTTGGCAGACTCTGAAACCGGACCGACAGTTCCCAAGCTCGCTATTATTCCCTGTCTTGAGATGGCCGTGGTGAGGCAGGGCGAAGAATCAGTTTGGAACTGTGACACTTTTACTTTACAACGGGGAATACCGGTCAAAGCAATCATGGGTGCCCTTGTTGGCGATAAGTCAGCACGAAATCCTCATGGCTTAGATCTCGCTCATACGCTGATGCTTGGTCAAGCCGTGAAACTGGTATATATACGAGGAAACGGTACGTCCACATCCAACCCTTTGTTGAACTGCAATCAATGGCTGACAACACAGACCTTGGAGAAACGTGGTTCGTCAATGAACAACCCGTCTTCTTACAATTCTTCCACTGCGGATATCTTCCGCAACTCTACCCTGCCGCGACCAACTGCACGGCTACGGAAGAAGATTACGTAGCGATAGGAGAAGAATGGGCTAGTCTCGAAGCTCTTCACCAGCTCGGCTTATCCATCAGGAGTCGACAAGACGGGAGGGTTCTTCTGGAGCCTAGTACTACATGGGTAAGCAACAACTAAATTTGGACTTTTCAAAGGTTTTTTAGCTTATTTCTGTTCTAGACCATGATCAAAGAACTCGCGGTAACCACGTTACAGCTAAGGTGCATGCGGCAGCGGCGCCAATACACGTCAACCTTCTACAACTCGGTAGCCACATTCCGTGAAACACATAGTGCAACTCAGCTGTCACAGTTAGCCACGACAGAGGATTCTGAAACTAGGATTGCAGTGAAACCGGGCTCAGACTCTAAGTTCAAGAGTAATGATCAAGACGCGGAGCCGTTGAATACACGGCTGCAGATCTCCATCACACCACCACCCACACCAAGGGAGAGGCTCCCTGCCTCAACGGCACGTGAAATATACGTAGAGTCTAGTGTTTGTTCAAGATCGCGGCTATCGAGACTCATGCAGCGCTGCAAGCCTGGAAAAAGACAAAGCCATCTGATACTACCACTGCATTGTGACAGCTCGAAAAGTAGCAGGGTGAGATCTGAAAGTGTGGAATGCCAAAACGACGCTGATCAGAGGCCACCTCCAACACCGACTGATTCCGGGATAGGGAGTTCAATCAAGTAAGGAACGAGTTGGTCAAGTCAAACTAATCAGTTGGGGAGACAGGGAGATGGTCCCCATTGCTTTTGTTTCGCTGAGCGGATATTTGTATTTATATTTATGTAGTCGAATCATTTTGAGGCAGAACAACGTTCATCATAGCTCCTCACTAATCTCCCCTGTAAAAGGGATAATCAGTATATCCAACAGCATTGTCCTCAAACGGTCCATAGAACCGCGACCGGTCGTAAGGCTGAAGAGGCCAACCATTTCGCAACCTCTCGACCAAGTCAGGGTTGCTGATAAAGTATCGCCCGTAAATCAAGCCATCGTATTTTCTGCTCTCTACCACTCCCCACGCATTCGTGTCGTTGAAGCCACCAGCAGAGAAGAAGGGCGTATCTCCAAAGATGGAGCGGAACAGCGACAGGTCAACGCTAGGCAAACCCCATGAGCTGAGGAACTTCTGCTTCTCAGACTCGGAGAAGATCTGCTCGTATCGAGGCTCGACAAAGCTGACATAGGACAACTGAGGGAGACGGCTTTTAAGCTCACGGCACAAGTAGCCCCAGGTCTCGACTCTCTTCTCACCGCGAGCTTGGTTAAACAGGCCAAAGGGAGACAGGCGAATTGCAAGATTATCCTGACCAACAGTCTTTGCCAGCTCCTCCATGAGCTCCAGAACAAAGTTGCATCGCTTCTCCTCAGAGCCGCCATAGTGGTCGTTTCGCTTGTTGACATTGGAAGAAAGGAACTGCTCGGGCAGATATCCGTTTCCTGCATGGAGCTCGACGCCGTCGAAACCAGCTTCCATCGCCCTCTTGGCCGCGTCGACGAAGTCACGGATCGTCTTCTTGATATGGTCCACCGTGAGCTCAGTGGGCGGGTAGTCTGCGATCTTGACTGGTGTAGAGGTGTGAGGCGGCGGGTACGCAAAAGTCTCGTTGGGATCATCCCAGGGGGTAGCCGATGGAGCGAGAATGGGAGTGCCTGTCAACTGAGGGATATTGGCGCGACCAGAGTGCCATAGTTGAGCATACATGTAGCCTCCTCTGGCGTGGACGGCGTCTACAACCTTTTTCCAGCCTGGGACTTGCTCTGGTAGGAAGATACCAGGGACTCCCGGCATACCATTTCCCTAGCGTTGTGTCAATAAATTTTCCAAGGTTTTGCCATGATTCAGGTAGTGTTACCTCGAGTGACGGCGGGAGAGCTTCAGAGATGATGAGCCCACCGTCTGTCGCCCGCTGAGAGTAGTATTCAACCATCAAGTCATTGGGAACCCAAATTCGATTAGGCTTTTCTGGCGTGGATTCGGCATTTAAAGGGGTGCCTCGGTTTCTTGTAAGGGGCGCATGGACGATTCGGTGCTTGAGATGAATCCTTCCATTGCCAATGTCTAAAGGCTTGAACAGCTGAGAAGCTGATCCGGCATCAAAGATATCACCCATGTTGAAGAGAGGTTGGTGTTGCGATGATGATGATATCAACAGAACAAGTTAGAACAAGATTGGGGAAAAAACGATCAGGGTCCTCTGAGGGTGGTATTTGGTCTTCAAAGTCTTGCAGGGTTAGCTTATCAGGCCAAGAAGACTAGTCCAAACTACTGAGCATTGATCAACAATGCAACGCCAGGGCCGTTATCATCGCATGGGCTGCAAGGTTGTTTATATGAACCAAGAATCTGACAACTTGACGCAGGGCTCATGTCAGCTTTAGCCCTGGATTGTGACGCACATGAAACTATTTCGTCAACAGCCCCGTCTCGGCGTCTCCACTGACAAGGACGATTCTCTCTCGTGGGAGGATATGTGGAGTGAGAAGCCCACTTGTTGATATTGTTGCCGTGGATGACAGCCGCCACTAAAGCTGTTAGTTCGGCGAAGTTTTGGTGAAGAAAAAGTCCGGAGATGGTGGTTAATGACTTTTAGAGTAAGCTAGTCAAAGGGATCTTTCAACTCCAGGTCAAGACTCGCTATATCCGTCTCTTATCTGATCCGTACTTATCCTTAGTCTTGCTCCGGCCATAAGGAGAAAGAAAACTGGGCTTGTCAGGACACTAAGCACGCGTTATCCTTGACATTTTCCCCAGCAATGACTAGAAGCGAGGCGCAGATTTGAGCTGATGCAACCTTGACGATACCTCCTATCGACTGATGATTAACATGACGATACGAGTCTCCACCTTGTAAATATGATTTGTTTCCTCGGGTCCTTGTCAATTTTTGCCGACTGTGGCATGGTCCCACAAGTAGCATGTTCATGCAGGGGCAGACGGATATCTTTTTTTCCTTGTGTATGGCCACGGATACTTGCCCTGGAACAACTCCGCTGCGTCGTGTCTCGGTTGTGACCTGTTTCGTCTGAGACCGAACAAGGACGTGATATGTCATATCTTGACGCAAATCTTCGACACGCGAGGTCCTGTAGCCGACCAAATAAGATCCACCACAACGCACTGGAGACCACAGCAGTTACCACAACACGGCACCGGATAATTTATGCACTCTCGGGAGATATTAGACCTTAATTCTTGATGCAGATCGTTCCTGGAACGACACGTGCCAAGCCGGTCTGTCAATCCGTCCGGGGAAGGGAATAACCCGGAAGTCTCACCCGATGTGGTCAATAAGATGACCAGAGGCAAAAGATGGATAATGCTAAGACAGACGAGATTTATCATAGCATGAGTCAATATGCTTATTTCAGTCTGCTAATAAAAGTTTGCCACGTGCAGATTCTGATACGGTAAAAGATTCCCATTACTCGGAACACGCGTCCGGCATATGTTTTGGAACCCACGCCTGGAAAAGGAATAAACAAGTGGCCCTCTCCCCGTCTTTTAGATCTGACATCTTGCATTCTGCTTCTCGGCTCGTGAGTTGCTCTTTTTTCTCGTCCACTATGAGCTTTCCTGGGGCAGCACCTCCACCTCCGGGTGTGGAACCGAACTTGGAGAATCCGGCCGATATCCTCAAGACGTGTAACTACATCACGCAAGCTCTTACGCTGATATTCACCTCGGCTTTTGTTGCGACTAGGTGTTATGCCAAGTTCAAGGTTATGGGTGGAGGCATCACACGTGATGACAGTGAGTAAGGTGTACACACACTTGTTCAATATCACTAACAATAGTCAGTTGCTACTTATGCATCTTTTGTGCTGATGTTTGGTTATTGTATCACAGCTTGTGTTGGTATGTTCATACATATAAATCCCCTGCTAGCCCTAACATGTACTGACATACGTTAGCTGGATCATATGGCGCTGGCAATGATCAATGGGAAGTGAAAAAGGAGATGATAACGTCGTTCTACAAAGTAAGCCTAATATGCTACAGCACCACGACATGTCTAATTCTTAATACTGCAGTGTGGATATGCCGCCACCATCTTCTATGCACCAATGGCCTTGGGCGTCAAGCTCTCCCTTCTCTTCATCATTATAAGAGTCTTTGGCTCAGTTCACAGGAAGACTATGATAGGCATCTACGTCTTCATTGGAATGCTAGTCATCTACTACGTGTCGGGGCTGCTAATCAAAATCTTCATCTGCAAGCCCATCAGCGCTTACTGGCAGGGGGAAATGCACAAGTGTCTGGATCAGAGCGCTATTATCACAGCTGATGCCATCATTAGCGTCATTAGCGATCTGGCTATCCTGTTCCTCCCCACGCCACTTACGTGGTCTCTACAGTTGTCCAGAAGAAAGAGACTTAGGGTGATAGGAATCCTTTGCGCTGGAGGTGTGGCGACGGCTTTCAGTATATACCGACTGGCCATGATTCTACAGGAACGAGATTCAGTCAACCAGACGATTGTTTTTACAAAGGTCATTCTATCTGGGTATGCACACTTACATCCTAGACCTTCTTCAGTCTGCTAACATCGACAGCAATGCTGAGGCCGGTATCGGCTTGATTTGCGCATGTCTCCCTTCCATAAGCGCCCTCTTAGTTCGACGCCATGGCTATCCCTCCCATCCCTCTCACGGATATCAGAACTCTACACATGGCCAACTAAGTAGACACGGAGAGATTATGATGACACGGTCTTTTCATGTGGGCACTACAAGCAAAGATGCTCCCAGCGATACGTATGATTTGGGTCACGACGAGGCAGGTTTGTTCTCAAGTGTGCAAGCGAACCCGAAAAGCAATTATTCAGGACGGGCAACTTCAGAATCATCAAGCTGAGGGTGCTGATGAGGTCTTTTTGAGACGAAGGAGATGAGATTTGGATTACAGGACGAGTATAAATAGCAGTAATTAATAATGTTTGTATCATCCTATCATGACCGAATACGCCTCTTAACAATAGGAGACACTTATTGCTATTATCCACGTCTAAAATAAGCTGAGAATAGTGTAAACTCTTAAAAGGAAATTTGTAAAACTATACTTATCTCAGGAATAGATGTATACTAATATTATCTTAGGTTTATCATATATAATCATAGCTTTTAAAAGTTTAGGATAAATAATAATAATGTTTGCCTCAGAAGCTGTTGACGTAATTCATTTCCTTGACTACTTATCCCAAGGCACGTTGTCTCAGTCCCCCACAGTTGCTAATATTATCTCCTTGAGATCGCAAGCACCCAGACACTCAAGAAGAAAACGACAGATTTCCCTCACAAATCATTCTAAACCCTACACTACGATGGAGCACATAAACATCGCAATTATTGGAACAGGCAAGTCTCCCATCTTAACAGAGACTCAATATATCATGAAAACTGACCCGTTGGACGAGCCTTTAGGCCCAGCAGGCCTCTCTGCGCTCAAGAACTTGAAAGAAGAAGGCTTCAATGCTGTCGCCTTTGAACGTCGAGATTCTGTTGGAGGTCTCTGGGCATTTAGTAAAAACCCTGAGTATACAACCGCGCTAGACGAGACCGTAACAAACGTCAGCAAGTTCGTGGCAAGTCACTAGATGGATTGACCTGAATAAACAAGTACTGAACCGAAATCTCAGTCTGGTTTCAGTGATTTTCCAATCCCAAAAGGTTTTTATCCCGCTATGCATCAGGCTTTGGCTTATAGCATCTAGACTATCCACCATATCCATCTCGTCGACAAATTCAAGAGTATTTCGAGGCTTATGCGTCGCATTTCAAACTTCACGAGCATATTAAATTTGACATTACAGTGGAGAAGGTTCTTCAAAGCACGTCGGGTGATGCGTGGGACGTGTATACATCATGTCCCGATGGTGAGAACAAGTTGTCCTTTGACAAAGTTGTGTTTGGCAATGGATGCTACAGCGTCCCCGTTTGGCCACCTATGCCTGGACGAGAAAAATACAAGGGAACAGTAATTCATGCACAGGCCTACCGAAGGTCAGTCCAGACTAGACCTCGATACGTTCTTCAACTGACTCATAGAGTTCCATAACCAACGATGTCACAGGGAAGAGGGTCATGGTCGTGGGCCTTGGTAACACAGGCTGTGAAATTGCACTCAGTCTTTGCAAACATACATCAGCAACTTATTTATCATACCGACGAGGTCGAGTATTGGTATCTCGCTATGAAAACGATGGCACCACGACAGACAGTCGGATACCGTGGCCTATACTACGACTCAAGTATCTTCTCGACTATTACGTTCCTTGGCTGACAACACCTCTTGTTGACAAATTTATGATGAACAAGATGATCAAAGATGCTGCGAGACACGAGCCAGTTTCAGCAGATACCACCACGAAGGAGAGGCTCAAGCTCACAGAACAGAGAGTTCGTGGAGACTGGTGTTTGGTCCCCTGTTCAAGCCTGGCCCATAGTAATCCCGCAATGCAAGAGCATATCTTTCCTGCTTTTTACAAAAAGGAAATAATTCCAGTTCAAGGATTCTCTGAGTTCACTGGGGAGAATACCGTCTTGTTGGCAGATGGGAGTTCGGTCGAGATTGACATGGTCATTTTTGCTACTGGCTATCGACATGCCTTATCCATCATGCCCGAACTTGAGGTGGATGGGGCAGCTGGGATGCCATTGAAAACTGTGAGACAAGCGGAACAGGAAGAACATGATCGAGATGGCCAGCAGGAACCACACTTACCCCGACTCTTTCAAATGATATTTCCACCCAGATGGGCTTCCTCTGTGGCATTCTTGAGCTGGATGACGCCACAAGAGAATGTCTGGTGCATTACAGAGCTTGCCTCAATGGCAGTTACACAAGCTTGGGCAGCAGATGTCGCCCAGAAACGCGGCCAAGAATCACCGACGGGATACCGTCCTCCTTCGCTTTTACCGTCCCAACAAGAGATGAACCAACAGGTTGACTCTTACCATAACTGGTGGCGCAAAGAGTGGACTGTTGACCACTCTATCTTACATGGCTACGTAAGAGCGTACAATTTCTACCGATTTCTCCACGATATGGCAGGGACTGGTATGTATGAGTACTTGGATCATCCGTTCTCAACGAGGGGGTGGTGGCTTTGGTGTAATGACCATGAACTTTGGAAGTGGATTGCCAGGGGACCCTTGAATAGCTACCCGTGGCGTCTATTTGAAACTAACCCCAGAGGTATTCCGGGCCGTGGGAGAAAGGCATGGGCTGGAGCAAGGAAGGCAGTGGAAGAAGCTGTAAGTGCTCAGTCCTTTGCTGACCCTGATAAAGCTAAGACGTATACAGTATTATGTTTTCAACACGTTTAAAAGGGAACGAAAAACAGAGAAAGTGGAATGAGAGAAGAGACGACCTTGGTTTTGCTAGAAGGATTCGGATCGGTGGTACAAAGTGAATTAGATCAGGGGACTGGTAGCTGTTGGATCTCAACCTCCAACATGTTCACTAACATGCGCTCAGCAGGTAATATCACAGATTGTTTGAGGTTTGTAATTAGGGACCCAAGGTTCATCTCTATTCGTGCAGTTGGTAAGAAGTCAAAGGGCTAATCCGGCTCATAAATTTACAACCTGATAAATCAATCAGTATGACAATTGGTCATATACAGGGCCATCCGTTTGAAACTACTCCTTTCCTATTCGGAAGTATTGCCACTTGACCCATGCTTCTTCCCCCAATTCTTGACCTTGACATCCATGTCCCATCGAATAAACACCATCACCACCATCACAATCCAGGCTAACAGCGTATTCACCAGCCCTGTCCAGAAACCGCCCCGTATCGCGCCACCCATTACACTCGTCATAACCAGCCTAATGATAGTGCTCGTCGCAACTAATTCTTCCCCCCTTTCCAGTCCCGCGATCGCACGACGTGCGCACTCTGTTGGCGTCAGCACCTGATCACCCTCCTCCAGAGCTTTCGTAACATCCGTCTTGACTTTACTCTCGTCCTCCAGAGACTTTGTTGGCATCGTGGCTGGAAAGACTGTGTGAACGCGCACACGGGGCTCATCGGGATGAGCTCCGGCGTAAAGATTCATCTCTTGGGACAGAGAGTCTGACAGAGATCGGATGGCAGCTTTAGATGGGGAGTAAGGGGTAAACCCTGCAAAACCATATAGAGAGACGAAAGAGCCGGTGAAAATGAGATGACGGGCTGGCGGTGGTGTAGGTGACGAAGCCTTCTTACTATTACCATCTATGGCAGGACGCAACCATGCATTTAGCGTAGCGTGTGCCATGTAAGCACTTGAGAAGTAGTTACTGTCCATCATAGTTTGAAGCTGCTCAACGGGTGTATCCACAAATAACGTAGGATGTGCACTTCCGCTGCAGCACCATACAATATCCGGCGGGTTGCCATCGTTCCAAGCAGTGACTTTTGCAATGATGCGAGCACACTCCGCTGCTTTTGTGACATCAGCCGTGAGGGAGAAGAAGCGTTGAGTTGATGGCGAACGAGCAAATTGCTCGATCTGTGCGATGGCTTCCTTCACGACTTCGGGGTCGCGTGCACCAATGGCAACATTGGCACCCCTGGCGGCGAGTTGGCAAGCAGCTGCCAGACCAAGTCCTCGAGAGCCACCAGTGATGAGAACTGTCTGTACGTGTTTTAGATATAATGCATTACACGACGAAGGAGTGGTGAGGAGAGGGTTCAACATACCCTCCCGTCGACGGGGAACTCATTTCGTGACAAAAAGGACCCCATTTCCAGGAACTGAGGTATTACTGATCGAAACGCAAACTTGAGGTGTAGTCACGGTATATTGGCAAATATTAAACTGGAAAAGTCCAGCAAAGAGACGCGTCGATGGCTGTCAGCATTTAGCCCAGGGGGTTTGGAATTAGGCCCACAGACGCTGATCGGCCACTGTCACTGGAATTGAGAAATGCATGCAAACGCCTACCTAAGTTTCACTATCCATTCCGAAACTTGGAGCACAATGAATAGCTCCCGCTCAAATTGTGTGAATCAACTTTGGCTTCCTCAAACAGTAATTTCCAAATCAGGAAGCGGGAGCATCCGCCTCAACGGTGTCACAACCGCAACATTAAACCAGGCAACCAAAACATCGCACTACGACCAGATCAATCGACAGAAACAACAAAAAAACAGTTGCAAGTCTTTCAAACCTTGGAATGAAAAACAAAAAATTCGACAACGGCAGGATTCGAACCTACGCGTGCGAACACAATGCCTATGATGTCTCGGAGAGATAGCAGGGCATCGCCTTAACCACTCGGCCACGTTGTCTGACATTTGTCACACAATTTTATTCTTATATAGATGACATGGAAGTAGAATCTCTTCCCTAGACGGTGCTCACAAATCCTAGGCAAAGTTATCATCTCGTCAAGCTGTTTCCTATTCTTTGACACTGAACTAATCAATGTGAAGCGATATCGCCATTATCTACCATCTTTCTACCGTGTTGCTATGGTTCATTCAGGATACATGTGAAAAGCTGTCGATAGGATTATCTTGAGAAACACGCAATTAAATAGCCGTATCAGCTATCTAAATGTTCTTTTCATTATACTAACAAATCCTCTCTAAGGAGATGGGTTCTCTCTGCGTATCTGCCGTAACGAAACCTGGTCCACCACAGAATGCAGACCTAGATACTCAATGGCGTCGCCATGAGAGTCGATCTCATAACCCAGCAGCTCTTTTTCGATCCCAAACTCTTCACGGGAATGTTCATAAGCCACTGTCTTCCAAGCATTGCACACCTCAAAGTCCAGTTTCAAATCCCACGTTGCTCGCCATGTCACTAAAGCACTTTGTTGGTGATACGTAAAAGCGCAAGCCTCTCCCTTTGCGCCGTTCCACAATGTCATAGTCTGAAGCTTTGGCATCTGAATTGCAATTTCTGCTGCGGCTCGTAATAGCAGGTTGATCTGTAGCGGAGGCTTCTTGGGTGTCATTGTCCGGGACGTCAGTGTAAGGGAACGCAAATGATTCCATCGCCAGTGAGGTTCGCAAGCCATGAAAAGGTGGCGGGCATCGACCAAAAAAGCCACGGAAAGAAGCTCAAGTTGAAGGCTTCGTTTGGCCAGAGCAAAACCAACTGTAGGAGTTGTGATTCGGACTCGGTCTGGAGTGTCGTACGAGTCTAGCCCCGCTAAACGCTGGCATATCTCAAGATAACTTTCGTTGAAATCTTCAAAGATTTGCACCGTCTTCACACTTTTTGGAATTTCCTCGTCAAACATTCTCTCGTACGATTTATCCCATCCATGTACGAGGGCGTATTGAACCCATTCTTGGAATAGCTGCCATGGCTCATAAATGATATGCTCGAGTCGAGGAAGTTTTGACCAGAGATACGATATAGTTTCGGGCTTGAGTTGGCGCCGACACTGCCGGCGAAGAGTAAATTTGGTAACACATTTTACTGAAGGGAGTGACTCTTTAAATTTGTAAAAGTAAGGTGCAAAGAGTCGGCGTAAGGCATTGTCAGTGGGTGATCCGACGATGCGACTGTGCCACCACCCGTGCAATGGGTCGTGAATGCTGGCAACTCTGTCTTGCTCAGATTCCAGGAGCTCGTCTTCATCCAGTGCCCCAAAGTAGCAGTTCTGGAACCAATGGGTGAAGTCGCTAGGACAGTAGGTGTTGATCTCTAGAGTGAGTTCACCCACTGGCCTCCAGGTCGCCAAGATAGAAAACAGCCTCGTGATCGCGGCCATTATAATTTTGGCGTTCACATTACTGGCTGTCTCTGACTCCCTTCGTCGACAACAGCGACAGGTATAGAGTGGAAGTTGTATGTTGAGTCAGACGTGCTTGAGGAACCCTCTTTGTCTTTCTGTAAACTGTTGAAGAAAGTCAAAGCATGATGGATCGTTCTCAATTTTGAGTCTAGAGAACGTCTTCTTCTCTATGACCACTCGCCATTCTTCCGAGACAGCAGCGTACGGCGCTATACTGTGACGTCGTGTAAGTAGCTCTAGAATGATGCTACGTACTTCGAAGGGTAATGAGTTCCAGTTTGCCATGTTGTCGACACACTGGATGTACGCTGGTTATAACTGTTTTACAGATGTGAGAAGAAGAAGAAAACCATCAGTCAAGCTACCTCAGAACCGTGGAGGGGATGCTTTATATACCTACCCTGATTTTCCAAAAGTATGGTGAGTCAGTGACAGAGTTTTATGAGATAAGCGTAGATATATATATATACATAATCCGTGAGATAAGTGAACTTTAACTTTAACTATAACTACAGAAATATGTTCGTGGGTACACATGACCGAGAAGACAACAACCAGGAAGACCTTCTAAGACGTAATAGCCATCCACCAACGGGGTAATGGGCCCAGGACATGCTCTGTTTTGTTGACTGGCTGGTGAAAACAGTCTCTCACTACCATGTCGGTAGGATTCGATCCTTGAAATTGATCATATTTGATGCGTAAATAATATAAAGCGAGAGGTTATCATGCAGATAGAATGTCGGCGGTATGCAGTGTTGAAAGATGAGTGGCAAATAGGTATATAAGCCTCAAACTGTAATTTCTTGCCACAACCCCCCTCGCTACAGCAGGCTTTAGCCTGTTTATTCTTCCGTAGTATAGTGGTCAGTATGCAAGCTTGTCACGCTTGAGACCCGGGTTCAATTCCCGGCGGGAGAGATCCAGCCACCTGTGTTTACACAGGCGATTACCTTTTTTTCACTTCTCACAAGTGCCAAAGATCTCCTTTTTGTTGTAGGAATCTGAACAGACTTGTTTTTGCATTGTAGGAAGCTCTAATGGTATGCGGTATATCTGAATTGCCTTATGCCTTTTGTGAACTCTCATGCCCTGAAGAGCTTCATAGAAGTCTTGTCACTGTTAGATATTCGTCTAAGGGTAAATTGGCATGAACCTCGTTCCCTCTCTAGGCTTCTACATCGCGGTGATAGTTTCTTTATGTCTATTCTTCCATATTGATACAGGGTGACCGCCGTACTAAGTCGTAAGATGCGTTTGATAATACAGCACCAACTGCCTTCGACAGTTCTTCGTGACACACTAATCGTACATTTGTCTTTATAATCGCACATACCAATACGTTCGCCGTTACTCCTCATCCACCACTTGCACAGGGCGTGACTTCTCGACAAGTGCTTGGAACCTGTCCAAGCGGCTAACAAGACCAGCATCATAAGGAGGCGCCTCCATCATAGCCATGACAAAAGGACCCTGAGCTCCCCAAGTGCAGCTGTGCAAGTGACTTGCAATCTGGTCCACAAGCTTCGCGAGCTCCTCAAGCTCATCGTCATTCGGGAACAGTCCGACCGACATCATCTCATCAAGGGCGTCAAAGGCCGACGTGGCGTCGCCGAAACGCTTCCAGTAGATATCGGCAAGATCGACGAAAAGGGGTGTGGATGCTCCGAGAACATAAGAGGAAAGACCAAGCTCTTTGATCCGTGGTAGAATGCTGAATGCAAAGGGGGATGGTTTCTCAAACGCGGTGTCGAAGAGCTTGAGGCCGGCGCGCAAGTAATGAGAGTAAAGAGGTCCATGGACATCCATGATACGCTTTTCCTTCCCTCGTGCTTTAGGCTGCTCGATCGCTGCCGATGATTCGGGCACGGCATTCTTGGGCTTTCTTCCTCTCTTGGTAGTCGTCACTTCTTCAACGATTCCCAACTCCTTGGGCTTTCTTCCTCTCTTGGTAGTCGTCACTTCTTCAACGATTCCCAACTCCTTGGGCTTTCTTCCCCTCTTGGTAGTCTTCACTTCTTCAACGATTCCCAACTTCTTCGGCAATGAGAAAACTTCCTGGTTCATGACATCCCACAGCTCGGCGTCAGTCTGACAAACTTCCATCAGCTTCCGAACCCTCTCCTTCTCCTGGTCCCGGATCTTCTCATACCGCGCCCATTCAGCCATCTGCTTTGCTTCCGCCTCGTCCAGCTCAGTCATCTCGCGGAGTCTGGGACGAGCAGGGGCGAGCTCGAACTTGCCAAGAGCAGTCTCGGCAGCCTTTCTCAGCGAGGTTGGATATCGCTTGAGAATCTCATCACCACCACGAGCTTTCTCAATAAGCGTGTTGCCTAGACTCTGCTTTGCCGGTTCATCTTGGATTGGTTTTGATGACTCGGCGGGTTGTTCTTGGCTAAATCGAGAAGGTTTCTTGGCCTTGGGTAAACGGCCCTGGGAAATTTCATCAAAGATGCTCTTGAAGATTTCAGTCTCTGAAGGTGTCAAGGTTCCTGGTTCTTCGACTGAGGTGTGTATTTTGGCCTGCTCTTCGTCGTCCCACTCAAACGGTACAGAATTATCGATTCTCTTAGGCCGTTTGTTCTGAGTTGTGAATCTTGCTCTTTGAGTGAAGAGTAATGGTGCCTGATGTCTGCAAGCGAGTTGCAGTGTCCGTGTCTGGTACAAGAATGGAAGAAGATTTCGAGACATTTTTAATTTGTTGATGAAGAAGTCGTTTGAGCCTCCTGTATCTTTACATGAGATCTTGAAGCGCAGAAAATTGATACTGACTTGCAAGGATCGACGGCTAAAACTCGGGGGCAAAAGGGAAGGCGCGACCTTGCCACTGACGCGTGACTTCGCGTCAAAGTTAATTAACGAGTCGCGTTTTGCCTGGTGCCTTGCACGTCACCATTCAGAACTCTCACCTGGTCCTCTGCGCAAAGCAGAACAGCAACTCAGCCTTGCTGCTGCTCGACCTTCCGAGGATTCGCTCACTCCATAGCTAGTCTTTCATTTACATCCGGTTCACGGTTGCTTAAAATGCCTCCTCAGAAGGACACCGACGCTCCGATGAGCGCCTTCGAGCGGAGGCGACTGGAAAACATCGCCGCCAACAAGAAGATGCTCAACGATGTCGCGGTTGTTGCCCAGAAAGTCGTACCAACCCCCGTCAGGAAAACAACACCCTCGAGACCAAAGACCAGGACACCTGTTAAGCGAGAAGCTGCACGACCTACGCGGCAGAGCTCTCGGCTGGCTGGCCTCGAGGCCGACAACGAAACACTAAAGAGGAAGCTCGAGGTTGAGGCGGAGGCTACAGCCAACGAGGCCAAGGCGAAGAAGTTGAGGGTAAATGACGACTTGAACCTTGGCGATGTCGCTGTCGAGGGAAAGAAATGGGTTGCCGGCGTGGATGGCCTTAAGAGCCTCGTTCGCGGCGCGCAGCCTGGTGTGCGGACATTCACGGAGGAAGATGTGAAGGAGACAACGGACAAGGGCTTAAAGGAATTGAGGATGCGCATGGGCGACCTCAAACTCTACGAGCATTGGATGCCGAATGGTCAGTGTTACCTAGCACATTTCGCAAGATTGTATTGCTAACTGATACGATCTAGACATCAAAATCACTCCGCAAAGAGTCTACGCTCTTGGCTTTCACCCGATCGAAACGAAGCCCCTTATGTTCGCCGGAGACAAAGAAGGTACCATGGGCGTATTCGACGCTTCGCAAACCGCTCCAGAAGTCGACGAAGACGACGAGGACGCTCGTATCCCCGACCCTGAAATCTCCGCCTTCAAAACACATAGTAGGACGATTACCTCGTTTGTATTCTCGCAGCATGAGGCCAATTCAGTCTACACCTCATCATACGACTCTTCTATACGCAGGCTAGATCTGAACAAGGAGACTTCTGTTCAAGTGTGGGCACCTTCAGACCCTGACGAGGAACTTCCGCTCTCTGCTCTTGACATGGCCGATTCAGACCCCAACGTTCTTTTCTTCTCGACCCTTGACGGTGCTGTCGGTAGATACGACACACGAACTTCGGACGACGCAGAGATTTGGACTCTGTCGGGGTCAAAGATTGGCGGCTTCTCACTGCACCCGCTACAACCTCACCTACTTGCGACCGCTTCCCTTGATCGAACTCTCAAGATATGGGACCTGCGTAAGATCACCGGTAAAGGCGATATGCGACACCCTGCACTGTTGGGCGAGCACGAATCGCGATTGTCTGTCTCGCATGCCTCATGGAGTGCAGGAGGCCAGGTCGCCACCTCATCCTATGATGATACCATTAAAATTTACGACTTTTCTAAGGCCTCGTCTTGGAAGCCTGGCCAGGATATAAACCCCGATGTCATGGAACCCGCCTACAAAGTGCGTCACAACAACCAGACAGGCCGCTGGGTTACGATATTGAAGCCTCAATGGCAAAAGCGGCCCAACGACGGCATTCAGAAGTTTGTTATAGGCAACATGAATCGATTTGTTGATGTGTTTGCCTCAGATGGTAGTCAGCTCGCGCAGCTTGACGGCGAAGGAATTACAGCAGTACCGGCCGTCGCGCATTTCCACCCGTCGCAAGATTGGGTGGCTGGAGCGACGTCTAGTGGAAAGCTTTGCTTCTGGCAGTAGGTCTCAGAGGATGCTGTATGGATTTTATCGGCATTTAAGCGGGAGTTGGTGATTTGCTATAGCATCTGATTGCTGGATGATGGACTGTATAAACCTGGAACGGCGGGATCTGAATATGCATCAGTCGAAGGACCTAGAGTCGAATGCATGGGCCGCGAATGTATAAGAGTATAGTATTGTATATGTATAGAGACTAGTTCAGAGACGTATTGAATTGCGCATGGCTTTGAATCGAGGCTGAGTCCATCACGTTTCATCTCTGTAGATTGGCGCAAATCGAGACACTCAAACATCATCGTGGCGTTCCCTGACTCAGGCACCGCGAAATATCTCATGCGCATTCATTATGACGTGCGCTAGCTATACAGGTGATCTATCTCTTTCACAAGTGAGTGTATTTTGTTAGGACATTATCATCATCATCTGGGCTGGTCTTTGCACTTGACCAGTAATTGCATGTGATCGATTCACGATGTCGAATCTGCTGGCGTCATTCTTTATCGATAAACAACCAGCCAATCATCTTCTTGCTGAGCCGTTCACGTCTCTTCAGAGTGGATAAGAGATGCAGGGGCTCCAGTTGTTTCCCCAGGGCGCCTCGACCGCTGGCCGGCGCCTTGATCCACTATCCGTCCCCTAAATCTCCACTGGCCATTGAGGTATCTGGGCCTAAATGGGCTGCCTAGACGTCAGCCCCGGGGTCAGGCTCCTTCTAGATTAGGATTGCCGTGCCTTATCTCCATGCTTCACGTCCACTCCATGGGATCCGATTGTTTGCTTTTCTCCTCTTTACATCTTTATCGTCCCTCAGCATCTTTCCGTCGCATCTTGGTCTAGTGTTTGTGCTTGTTCCATATTCATCGTCCTTTGGACTAACGCCAGTTGATGGCAGACGTCGAGTCACATTGTTCCTCTGCGATAGCCAAACGCTGGCTGCTTCCGGCGCAAACCGGGTCCATCTCTGCGACTGCATGACCACTTGCATCCCGACCCTGGATCTGACTTCGAGTTACACGTTTAAATTTTTACTCTTTAACATCTCGACCTCGAGGCGTCGCCATCGCTGAACTTCCCCGCTACTCTTTCTCCTCATCGATCGCAAACACAGCTGTAACCGCCGCTCGTCGAATCGTCCCCTCGCTCGACAAGACCGGCCACAGCCATCATGGCCTCGCAACCTGAGGTGGCTCCGGTTCAAGCCAGCATTGGCGACGAGCACCTCAAGGAGAGTGTGCACGAGGAACTTCACAAGCTACAGCGACAAGACACATCGGCGACCGTGTTCCCCGAGCCCTTACAAGACAGCGATGACTCCGCAGACGAAGCCGATGGCCCTACCCAAGGGCCGCCCATGTTCATGAACATGAATCAGAGCATATTTGGCCTCATTGCTACCGCTAGCTCCCGTGTCGATTTCCACGACCGATTTGATGGCATGAGCAGTGACGAGGAGGAAGAGGGACAACAGTCACAGCAAAGCCGACCTGAGAGTATCGCACAAACTTCGATATTGCAGCCAGCAAGCAAGGACAAAGCAAAGGGTAGCCATAGGAGGAAGCTTTCTGGTCACAAGCTTCTTAGATCGTTGCCTGCATTGCCGAAACTTCGCTCAAGACATAAATCCCAACCAAGTCGCCTCTCCGCCCCAACGGAAGCTACGGATGAATCCAGCGAAGGAGACCGCAGTGAACAGTCACTAGCACCTGCTCTTGCTATCACGCGCCAGGATAGCCAAGGGCGACTGGCTCCTGTGATGAGTAGAATGCTGGAAGCCAAGGCAGATTTATCCAGCCGGCCGAGCTTCGATCTGGAACGGCTATCAACAGATATCAGTCGATCTAGCGACGGCGAGGAGGTCACTGCTCTCGCAAAAAAGCTCAAGGAGATCTTTGAGTTTGATGAGGTTGAGCAAGTCATCGAAGGTTCGTCAATCAATTCTTCTGACATCTGGGCGAAGCTTGCTAACTTAATACAGAGTATCCTTGCTGGCTGTTACAGAGCGTCCTTCTCCAAGGATACATGTACATTACTTCCAAGCACATTTGCTTTTATGCATATCTTCCAAAGAAGACGGTAAGCGATGCTCTTGAACATGCGCAGAAAG
Source organism: Fusarium sublunatum (assembly GCA_013623665.1). Classification (NCBI taxonomy): domain Eukaryota; kingdom Fungi; phylum Ascomycota; class Sordariomycetes; order Hypocreales; family Nectriaceae; genus Fusarium; species Fusarium sublunatum. The sequence continues at coordinate 47,119 of JABFFF010000216.1, read as the reverse complement.
CTTCTGATCACGCCGACAGCACGATACTGCCAAATCGGGATACCTCTCGAAAGCCGGCAAACGTAACCCAAGCTATAACAGGTTTTGGTTTCGGCTCAAGGGCGATGTTCTATCGTATTATAAGACGTCAACAGACGTTTACTTCCCGCATGGACAGATCGACCTGCGCTACGGTATTTCAGCAACCATCACCGACAAGGACAAAGGTGGTGTTCATTTTACTGTCGAAACTCATCACCGGACATACAAGTTAAAAGCCGACAGCGCTCCCAGTGCAAACGAATGGGTCAAGAGTCTTCAAAGAGTTATCTTCAGAAGTCACAATGATGGCGACAGCGTCAAGATTTCATTGCCGATCAAGAACGTGATTGACATGGAGGTAACTAAGATGCTGGACTTTGCTGAAACGTGCAAACTCCGAGTCATTGACAACGATGAGACCTATGCCATGGATGAGGTATGTAGTCCCGAAATTCACTTGTTTACTATAGCTGATAATCGCAGTACTTCTTTTCCTTCTTCAGCTTTGGAACGGAGGCCATCAACGTCCTGAAAATTCTCATCAACGCGTCTGGAGATAGCTCAGCGGACAAGGCTGTATCCAGTCGCGAAGATGAGACCACGCAGTCTCCCGATCCTATGGCGGCAAGCAAGCAAGGTCTCGATGTTAGCAAGCTGCGAATTGAGAAGCTGCATGATAACGTCAAGGCGACACTATCGCCCATGTCACCTCGATCGCCAAGTCAGATGAGCCCTCGCGCAAGCACAGACGCCCCACGATCGAGTTTCGACCCCTTCAAGCGGTTTGGCAGATCAAGCATGGAAATCCCAAGTTCGCCAGGAGACTTTAGTCCTAGAAGGAGCTTCAGTGGAACGAGAAAGTCGGCAAGCTTCCAGCGTCCCCACGGCCCCTCGAGTTCCAAGCAAGCCCAAGACTCAGGAGACTCATTTTTCCAGTCTTCGGTCGAGAATCCGAGCATCTCTACATTGTCTCCCTCTTCATTTGACGATCCATCCGGTAGCCAGATCCTTAGAGGCAGCGAGGTCTTCCGTAGCCCGACGATGCGAAGGTCGGCCTCGGCCTCAAGAAAGCGCGATACGCCGGACAAGCAAACACCCCGTAACTCTAGCTCCAACCTGAACCACCCCCATCACTTTCATCACGCAGCTACGACAGGCTCCATGGAGACGGGTCATGAAGAGGCCGGTTCGCAGCGACCCATAACCCCCACTCTCCAGAGCATCACCAAGATCGGGGCGTATCCTCTACAGCGAGCGAACGCCTTTGCTGAATATTTGAGCCGGACAAGTCAGCGCATGGGCTCCTTGTTCGCAACAGAGTCCATAGGCTATGTCGAAAAGGTGCATGGCTTGTGGAAGGGAGAGCACCGCCACTATGACGAGCCTCAGGGGCTTAGAACCGACGACGATGCTGATGATGGCGATTCAGATACGGACGACAAGATGCAGACCATGATTGACCGATTCCAAGCGCACTTTGCCCTACCCGAATCAGAGAAGCTGTTGGCGACGTACTTTGGATACATCGTTAGGGTGCTGCCTCTGTACGGCAAGTTCTACATCAGTGACCGCTCACTCTGCTTCCGAAGCCTGTATCCCGGCACAAGGACGAAGCTTATCCTGCCTCTCAAGGATATCGAGAACGTCCACAAGGAAAAGGGCTTTCGGTTTGGCTACTACGGTCTCACGATTGTCATCCGTGGTCACGAGGAGCTTTTCTTCGAGTTTAGAAAGCCAGGACTTCGAGATGATTGCGCCGTGACATTGCACCAGATCTTAGAGACAAGCCGTTATCTCGAAAAGTCTGGCATCCTAGACCGGCTTGAGCAAGATGATGAGGAGGCGGCTGCTGCTGCGATTGCTGAACGCGATGCCTTGACAGAGGCACGCAAAGACGAGTTCGCCACACACGAGCTGGAGCTTCCACGTGAGACCTCCGCTGTCTCTAATGCCCCGACAATCCTTTTTGATAACCCTACTTCTTCTTCCGGCATTGCCTATAAGCCACAGAAGTCGATGAAAATCACCTGTCTTACAATCGGATCACGGGGTGATGTTCAGCCATATATTGCCCTTTGCAAAGGCCTTATTGCTGAAGGCCACAAGCCTCGAATTGCTACCCACGCCGAGTTCCAGGGCTGGATTGAGTCTCATGGAATCGAGTTTGCCCGGGTGGAGGGCGACCCTGGTGAGCTGATGCGCCTATGTATCGAGAACGGAACATTCACGTGGTCTTTCCTCCGCGAGGCAAACTCGACGTTTCGAGGATGGCTCGACGAGCTCCTTGACTCTGCCTACACAGCGTGTGAAGGTTCAGAGATGCTCATCGAGTCTCCATCAGCCATGGCGGGCATCCATATTGCGGAGAAGCTCGGCATCCCATACTTCCGAGCGTTCACTATGCCCTGGACTAGGACACGGGCATACCCTCACGCATTTATCATGCCCGAACACAAGATGGGCGGAGCCTACAATTACATGACGTACATTATGTTTGACAACATCTTTTGGAAAGCTACCGCGTACCAGGTGAATCGATGGAGGAACAAGACCCTGGGTCTTCCAAGCACAAGTATCGAGAAGATGCAGCCTAACAAGGTTCCATTCCTGTACAACTTCAGCCCTAGTGTGGTTGCTCCGCCGTTGGACTTTTCAGACTGGATCAGAGTTACAGGTTACTGGTTCCTGAATGAGGGCGGTGACTGGGAACCGCCGCAAGAACTGCAGGACTTTATCAAGAAGGCCAAGGATGATGGGAAGAAGTTGGTTTACGTCGGTTTCGGTTCCATCATCGTCAACGACCCCGTCAAGATGACACAAGAGGTCATCGAGGCCGTCCAGAAGTCCGACGTTCGATGCATCCTCTCAAAAGGCTGGTCCGAGCGAATCTCGCCAAAGGACGATCCATCCAAGCCTCGCTCGGAAGAGCCGGAGATGCCCTCAGAGATTCATGTGATCAAGTCGGCACCACATGACTGGCTCTTCAGCCAGATCGATGCTGCTGCGCACCACGGCGGTTCTGGCACGACCGGCGCCAGTCTCCGAGCGGGTGTCCCTACCATCATTAGACCTTTCTTTGGCGACCAGTTCTTCTTCGCAAGCAGAGTTGAGGACTTGGGTGTTGGAGTGTGGGTTAAGAAATGGACAGCCAAAAGTTTTGGGCGAGCTCTTTGGGATGCAACGCGTAACGAGCGCATGATTGTAAAGGCTCGAGTTCTTGGCGAACAGATTCGCAGTGTAAGTTGACTTGCCTCTGATCATGATTCGAATACTAACGATTTTGTAGGAGTCTGGAGTTAATAATGCTATCCAGTCCATCTACCGCGACCTCGAGTACGCCAAGAGCCTCATCAAGCACAAGGCTGGCAAGAACGCCCAGCCCAACGCTGAAGAAGACGACGATACTGAGGAGAGCTGGACATTTGTTGGAAGAGACGAACCTGACCCCGACGCAGTCACCAAGAAGTTGAGCGAGGGATTGACAGATTTGGGCACGGGTAGTGAACGATCTCTTGCCCCAGTCCCTCCGACCTCTTCTACCGCGGCATAAGGTATCTGCCGTTGAGATATTTTATTTCTTTGTTGCTATTTTTTCCTTTGATACGCTTATGACTGGGTATTGGGACGAGCGAATAATGGCTTATCATGCTGGAGCATTTTGGACTGCGATGTACGCGGGAGTACTGGTCTGGATCACGATGGGGTGGCCTTATGAGGCAATAGACGCAATACTCTAGATATAGAGAATGCATAACAATATAATGATTGTTTGGAGTTTTGAGGATCGGTGCTATGATGTGAGGAGATGTCTATTGTGTGGTCACTCCAATGTGCAAGGTATGCAATTGACTTGAAGCAGTATGGTGAGTGGTTTTTATCCAAAGCCAAAAGGATAAGTGAATAGACAAAATAGGTCCTTCAGCCATTGGCCGTAGGCACCTCAAGTCAAACAGTCCCTGGCTAAGTTCATCTTTGATGACAAGACGAGGCCCCGAAATGTACATTCAGCAGAACCTAGATGATCTCAAGTAAGAAACGGTTCATGTTAAGGGCCGGTTGGAGGGAGCTGGCGACGAGGAGGTATACAGAAGATTGCCAACCGTCGAGACATTTGTACTGCACTCACTTTTCCCAGTTTTACGATCACTATGGAGAGAAAGTAGATGCCATCCGTAGACAGGTGAGATATGAGGCTACAGCACAGATATCACATTCCACTGGGTTGACAGTCATTGGCAAAGATCAACATGGGCCACAAACCCTCCTCTCCAGGCCACATCCCATACTCTCCTCCTCCAACATCACATCCAAGACTCCACTCATCCCCTGCTTCTTCAGCCACAACCTCATCTGGCTTCTCCTCAGTCTTCCACTCCATCGCCTCATCCCCATACATGGCCCTATAATACGGCGCCGACATGGGCAGCACCGCATCGCCATTCTCAAACCTCCTCAGGGGCAACTGCGAAGCCTTGAACCACCAGCGCTCAAAGAACTCAGCCTCAAGCTCCGCGGAACAGGGATCACGCGCCTTCAACCTGATATCTCCATTCTTGCGCCGCATGACCTCGCCGTCCGCGTCCCTCCTAGGCTCCCACAGCATATCCTCAAAGATGGGGCAGTCGAACCAAGGAGAGCTCAGCAGGACTCGACGCCAGTGGCCATCCGCGTGGGCTTTTTCGTTGTCGATCGGATGCGCAGAGTGCAAGATCTCTCGCTACCAGCTCAGCATGCCGCGCATATCGTGGAACTCCCAGAGGCGCTGGTTCGGGGCGTGGATGTCCTTGAAGCGGCGGTTTTCTCTGTCAAGGGCTGTCCAAAAGAAGAACTGCAGATGGTCACTCTTTTTCTGCAAAGTCTCTAGGTCGATGGTTTTGTTAGATGGTCTGGAAAAGACGCGGAAACGCTTTGATATAGTAAGCCAGTCGTCGTCCATCTCGTGGGTTGATGGGAGAATGGGGCTTTGACGACAGGGATAGAGGTCGTTAGTTAATGAAAAAGTATAGGATTGTTGCCAGAGGGCATCAATCTTGCCTGGAGGGTCTGGCACACGGCATTCTTCTGGTTCAGCCATTCCGAAGTACACCGTTTAGTATTCGATGAGACTCTTGGCTTCAAAGACGAGTGTCTTGTTGACTGAGATGTTGACAGGTCCAAGAGCGAGATCTTATAGCGACTGAGAGGTCCATAGTCTTGGTGTTGGTGTTTGCTAATAAATCAATCAATGTTTGGTTGTTTATGTCTTTTGGCATAGGTATGTAAACAAACATGACACTGCAAGCCAGCTGATCAAACACTATGTATGCCTGATAAGGTCAAATGCCGATGTCATATTATCGGATGCATATTGCCGAGTGTCATTTTTAACGCAGCGAGCCTAGCAGTGACAAAGACCAATTGCCCCCATGTATGTGTAAATGAAATGAATGAATGAATGAACGATGGTGATGGCTTCACCTTGGTAATTGGTCCAAGTTTACTGGCTCTCCGGCTTATGTAATGCTCCGGCTGACGGCTTTACCCCGGACTTTGCCAATCACCAGCGGAAGCTCCCCCCTTACGTAATACAGCAAGCCTTCAACTGGAATCGTTTGGCAGCGCAACAATCACCTCACAAACCCGTCCATTCCCACCAAAACAGGACGAGCTGCCCGCCCGCGAGAGGGAATCACGGTAGCGAGACGACACGAACCGAGACGATACCACGGACCTTTGATTGACCGACGCCGACGAGCGGTGCGAATCCGATTGCCCAACATGCCTCAAGATATGCCCCCTCGGGGCGGGTACGAGCCCGTCCAGTACAAGGTGCGTGACAGGAGGGAGCGTCTATGGGATATATCAGTGTTAGGGGAGTTGTTTATGGATGATTTGGGACTCAATTGGCCTATTTGGTGGAGGGATTGAGGCCCGGAGCTGCAAACACCAGGACGACCACGATATGAAGAGAGAGACTAGAAAGAGGCGGAATCATTTCAACAACATCGACGAAATCATGTCAAGACCACCCGCTGACTCGATCAACAGCGAAACCTCCCCGCCAAGGGTTTCCGTCCCGGCATCCTCCTCCTCGGCATGGGCGCCGTCATGAGCTACGGCTGGTACAAGCTGATCCACGGCATGCGCGAGGCCAAGTACGATGTCCCTTCCATCAATGGACAAACCATCCGCTAACACCTCCCAGCGAACTCGGCCGTGAAAAGATGTGGGCTCGCATCAACCTCATCCCCCTCCTCCAAGCCGAGGAGGACCGCGACCAGGTCCGACGATATCTAGCCGACCAGAAGCGCGAGAAGGAGTTGCTGGGCGACAACGCCAAGGTCTACAACAGCGACCGGTAAGGCTCTCTCCCTTACTCTAGATTGGAGTGAACACTAACAAGTATCAGATTCGTGAGGCCAACCTTTGTCGTTGCACCCCCTCCTACTACAAACTAAAGAGACGGTGTGATATGATGAGAAGTTGGCTGGGCTGGGCTGGGCTGTGTAAATATTTATCTGACAACAAGTGGTTATTTTGCCACAGTCATTGGAATTGACAAAGGTTACAAGGCAGACGCTCTGACAACTAATTACTGATTGGGCCCATACGGCAGAGATATTCCAGCTAGTATATCACTGGACACTGGCAATCTTGTCCTCAGTCCACTCCCACAGCCTCCTCCCCAACTCTTCATCAAAGCACATCCCTTCCCCTGCGTTCCTCTTCCCAACCGGCTCATAAAACGCAACGCCCTCATCATCTCCCACATCCCCAACCGCCGCCCATACAGAGTTGTACCCTCCCTGCTCAACCGTCATCATTCTCGGGGCCGTCACGTACACAAGCATCCTATTCCAGAACCCCAGGTCCGTCACCAGCTTTGTCGCTATCACGCCCGGATGAACAGCGATGCCCCTAATTCCCTTGAACCGCCGCTGTACCTCTTTCGCAAAGACGATGTTGGCTAGTTTGCTCTGTCCATAGCGTCCCCATGGGCCAAACCATATATGATCTTGTGTAGGACACAGCGTGTCAAAGTCGATGCCATTCCGTGGATGTCCTTTGTATCCCAGTGACGTGACGCCCACAAACCGCACGTCCGAGCCAGGTTCTTCAGCCGTCTTGCGCATGGTGAGCAGAAGCTCCATGAGCAGCGTCGCATTGCCGAGATGATTGACGCCGAATTGTATCTCGACACCGTCCTGAGTGAGACCGTCAACTGCCATGATGCCCGCATTAGCGATGAACACATCCAGTCTATCATGAGTGAACTGTGTTGCTGCGGCACGCATGCTGGCGACAGATGTGAGGTCGCATTCTAAAAAGGTCGCGCTCACAGGTGACACTTCGTCAATGAGAGACGCAGCTGAAGATGAGGAGCGGCCAGTGAAGTAGATATGCGAGGGATTGTGAGCTGCGAGTGTGAGGATGGCAGACCTGCCGAGACCAGAAGTGCCACCAGTCACCAGAATGACCTTTCCAGAGGGATCAGGGACATCTGTCTCAGGGTCGAAGCCATTGAAGGGAGTCATAGTGAAAGTGGATTTGATCGTAGTAGAGTAGTTGTGGTGTCCTCATTTTTACGACGGACAGAGCTCCCTTCTTATAGACAATTATCTCGGTATGATATTCTAGCCTTGACAAACTCTCAATTACAAAGCGAGACATGTAAACGTCATGACATGGCCGAAACATGAGGGCGTTGTGAATTGAAGCGGGAAGATAAATCGACCGATGAAAGACGGGATTGGCTAGTAGCATAAACTATCGCGACTGGGGCAGAAAATACTGTTGTTCTGTTAGTACGGGATTACTCTCTATCCCTGGCGATCCCTCAACGCTCGGTGAGAATCTCTCCGGCGGAACTCTAGTCAAAGCCTCGCAACCCAAAAGAGAAACACTTCAGTCGACTCATTTACAGTCACAAAATATTTCTCATGTTCAGATCAAAAGACTTGATTGCCTATGCCTCGGGGGTATACTAACAGTAGACAAATAACTACTCCATATACACAATTCAAGATAAACTCCCTGCCTTGGCCCTCATGTACTTTTCTAGATCATCTCCTTTTTACTAAAAAGAATATCCCACGCCGCGCCTAGAATTTGAAAACGCCGTCCCCCCGTAGGCATCAGGTCCCGTCACCGGCTGCTTCCAGCTCCGCCAGCAACTCGCGCTCCAATTCGTCTTCGTCAAAGTCCTGGCCCTCGTCTACGTTGGTCACATGTCCCTTGTCCCTGTCTTCCATAGCTTCATCCCCTGTCGGGACCGGTGTTGGTAAACTGCCATCCTCTGTATCTGCATCGTCACCATTAGGCGTCTGTATTGATCGCAATCCCGAGGCGCCCCGGTTTCGAGCCATACGCTGCTTCTTAGCAAGGACGCTCTCGCCTATGCTTGACGTACCATCGTCATCTGACTCATCCGCATCCGCCAACCCCTTTCGTTTGGTGCCCTGCTTCAGACTCTGTCCGTCCACCGTTTCCAGGTCAGATTCTGTAGCTGTTGCAGTAACACTGTCTCCATCCTCGTCATCATCGTCCATAAACTCGGCGAGCTCATCTTCAGCCTCGCCCCAGTCAAAATCCTTGAGCTCTTGCCCCGTCTGCGCATCCTCGGCCTCTTCAGCTTCCGATGTAACTTCTGTGGTGTCGTCTCCTCCTTTTTCCCTATCTGCTTCAAGGATCTCCAGGTAGTACGGTCGTTCATCCAGCCGTCTCCATTGACTTAGACAGTCGGTGAGCCAGTTCTGGTTGACAATCTTGATGCTGGAAATCTTGGCCGCCTGCTGCACCTTCTTCGTTCGAGGTCGTGATGAAGCAACAACAAGATGTGTTACTCGCTTCGACACGGTATCCAAGACTTGCGCGCCAAAGGTCTGAGCTTGCATTCCAATTTCCGATTCCTCTACCTTGACTCCAAGCGGAACAAGGCCAGATAACACAATTACAAGACCAGACAAGACGTTGGATTTGAGTTCATCAAGGATATCGCCCGCATCCGGCACCATGGACAGGTCAACGCCGTCATCCACAGATGCCCTTCGCTTTGCCTTGCTGTGTGCAGGTGGGTGTGTCCCTTCCTTCTCCCTTCTCTCCGCTCGCCTCCGGTCATAGGTCTCGTAGAAGGATGTGTGCAGATCGGTGAGGTGGTCTTGGAGAGCAATAAGCTCCTCGTCATCATCCACAAGGAGATTTCGGTGATGAAGAGGGGGCGAGTCGCTGGTGTCGGCATCTTGCTGGTCGTCTTCCTTGTCCAACTCCTCCTGCATGTGCAGCAACGGTCGATCCTTCAGCTGCTTCTCCAACGTTTTCTCCTGTTCCTCCACCTGGATCTTCAAATTTGCAGCGTCTCCGCCACTCATCCTCACAATCTCATCCATGGGCGAAGCTTTCTGCACCGGCTTGACACCATTGTCCACAGGTTTCTGCTTCAGAGTGGGCAGAATATCTTGTCGCTTGGGAAGGAAGCTCGAGTTGATGTCGCCAATACCCTTAAAGAAGTCGTATGGCACCACCTTGATTAGATTCGGTCGGTTCATCGGCCACACGTCAGCTCGGTCATCGATGATGACCACCATGTCTGTGCTGACGGGGAACAGGCGTTGCAGGCTCTTGGAGGTGATGCTACCGTTCTCGTCGCGACTGATGACGCGATCGCCGAACAGTTTTTTATCGGGGTCGACAATCTTGGCGATGTTCAGAGCGTAGGCGCGCGTACCCATGGTGTAGACGTGCAACTCATACATCTTGGAGACCTCCTCAAGGAACTCCATCAGCCCAGGTCGAAGCTTGATATAATATGTGCAACCACTCGTAAGTCCACGAGGACCATCATCGTTGAGCTGGAAGCTCTTGACGTCCTTGACAGCGTTGTGGTTGGGATTTGACGGGTCGCGTTGCCACTCGCCGATAGTAGGTTCGATACAAGCGTGGATAATAGTCTGATCAAGATCGACAACGAGGCTCAGCTTCCGTTGTCGCAGCAAGCGCTTCTGGTTCTCGTGTTCAGCCTTTGCAGCGACGCCCTCGCTAACCCTCAACACGGTCTGGTCATGGCTCATGTTGATCATGGCGCGATCCGTGTCGAGATTGTCACTCGCCCAGTTGGTCTCGGTCATGTCAGCACCACACAAGCTACAGAGGCCTTGTACCTGAACCTCATGACCGCAAGCTTCCTCGACCATCAGACAGGGCGCGTCGGCCGCGATCTCCATGCCCTCGCGGATGCGCCATTGCTTGAGCTTGCCTTCGGCGGGGCTGTCAAACTCTGTATATGTGGTTTCGTTGCTCCAAGTATCTTCGTTGACTTTGCGCTTCCAGTGGAATTTGTATTCAAAGATGCTTTCCTGCTTCTTGATTGTATCGCCGGGTTTTTTGAGTAGTTTGGTAACGATGATGGGGTAATGTAGGCGTGTGCCTAGGGGAACGACTTTGTCGTACATGTTAGGGTGTGTCGGAAGGATGGGAAATAATGTCTGATATGGGGTTCTTGCTGCGGCGATATTGATAGCCTGCGTAGCGTGATTATGGCTGTTAGCATGTATTCCTTAGGTTCCGCCATCGGTTATCCAACTTGACGTCGCGTTCGCGATATGAAGCACCGACGTCACCAATGACGACGTACCTAAAAAGCTCCCCTTTCTTTAATCCTTGGCGCAGGCTCTCCAACTAAGCCCATGGCCTAACCTGAGGGCAGCGCGACGAAGCGATCTGATTCAAGGCGCAGCGAAGGACGCAAAACAAAAAGTCGAGATCGCACGTGCAAATCGCAAGCCAAGAATCGCGTAAATCGCCGCCAAAAGAGTCCCAATGGCTAATTTTGTGGTTATATGCAGAATGCAGAGAAGTATCTTTGGTAAGCCCAAAGAAAACTCGATCGTTTACGTCGCGATTGTGTTGTTTTGTTGGTGGTTGATGATCGATGGTTGATGTCTTTTCTGAGGTCAAAGAAAGCTTGCGCTGAGGTGACGCACTAGGTTGGCACAGCACAGCACAGCTCGGTAGCACTTGCACTTGCACTGGGACAGTACAGCGCTTCAGGACGGGCAGCTCCTTCCTTGTACTGCAAACAGAGCGCTAAGATCCGATCACGTGGGTCAAGTTGCGCTGTTCGGATGGCGCTGAAACGTAATCCCGGCGCGTAAATTCCTGGTTCTGATCGCGATCGTTGGTCCAAGCTCTTTCAGTTATATCCAAGTTGCAATGATTGATTCAGGCAATGTGGACAGGTAGGTACTGTCTTTTCTTTTATATGATTTCCACAATTGATATCGATCAAAGAGGAAACATCAAAGAAGTAGCACGCTTTCAGGTCCAACGCCTGTAAAGAGCTTTGAATGCGACAGTGGCTGAGAGGAGGGGTTATGTGTGTCGTCACACGAGACGTGGGGAGTAGATAGGTAGATAATAATATAAGAATGTAAGATAGAGTTACTCTCTTCAATGCCAATAGTTGGACAGACAAGTAATAGTATATCAGGGTTCTACAGATCGTCAGCCAAGCTCAACTCTCAGAGCATTCAAGAAACCTACCAATCAGAAAGACAAGAATTCAAAGTCATCCTATGACTACCGCCAAAAGAAAACAAAGGTGGGAAGACCTGCCCTTTTTGTACCCGAAGCTACCCCAGTCACATCATACAACCATCAACAGCTCAACTCAACTTATACTTTGATCCCTACATTTCGAGTCAGACAAAGAAAGTCAATCGAGCTAGCTATTCACAAGTCTACTCAATACTGATATTTCTTCAATTCCTTTGTCCTTCTTATGCATTTCTTAACTCGGCTTCTTTGTTAGATAAAACTCGACAATGGCCGAGTCTCCATGTCACTTGGATTGCTTGTGTGGGGCGACTTTGGTGGTCTCAGATGGTGGCGTGTCGTGTCTACCCTAGATCATTTTGGTATTCCAAAGTTATCACCAGTTCAGCTCATGGAATGCAATTGGGTCACCTGAGGACCTTGTTTATCTCTAATTGGACTGTTTTTTCCTCTTCTATGTGAGCATTGCTCTACTAGTAACGCGTTGTGGTCATGGGGAATAGGACATCACTATCGCATCTTGAAACAACAGAAGACCGAGTAGAACGCTAGGGAAACAACACCACCTTCGGCTTCATCAACCAAGAGAGAAAGGCCACAATGTCCATGCAGTGGAGATAACACAAAGTCGCAAAGAAATAAATAAAAAGCATAAAAAATACTGGTATCATTTCGCGAAAGACAATCAATATACCTCCCCACTCAAATCCACCATCTATATCCGTCATTACATCCTATTTCGCATCATTCATGCCATCATTGCAGTCCATAGTCCATCAATATTCAACCACACTCAGCACGCTCAAGCCGATGACTGAATAACTCTGTAGCCTTCTGACACCATCTTGGTAATCTCCTCATTCTTGTGTTGAAGGATACCCAGCGCGTAGGCCACGTCGTTCCATTGCCGCTCCGACTCGCATCGACTAAGACGAGCCGCAAGCTTCTCGGCCAGCTGCTTAGCATGTTTATCCTGATCAACGCGTTAGTTGCGGCCTTTGTGTTCACAGCTATATCACATACCTTTTCAACAAAGCCAAGCAGAAACTTGATAACCCTGCGGAAACTCTCCTCTTCCATGTTACCGCCAGCACTCAGCAGACTGAACATGTCAACAAAGTGGTTGTAAACAGCGTTGTCCTTGGTGCTGAGCTCAGTGAAGAACATTCTCGCCAGATCTGCGATCCTGCGGTCCTCATCCTCCAGACACTTGGCCATCTCACCGAGTTGACCTTTGACCTTGACTTGACCAGCCAGGATCAGGAAAGTCAAGGTCATGAGACATGTTCGCTTAACTGACGCGTCATCATCAGCGAGTCGGCGGTACAAAAAGTCGGTGTTCTCGTCAATGAGATGGTTGAAGCAGACAGCCATATCTCCCAGCGCAATCACAGCGTTGGATCGAACCGTTGGGTTGGGCGAGCGCTCCATGATGGTAATGAGTAACGGCAGATTTGCCTCGCAGTACTCAGCAGATACGCACATAAGCTTGGCCAGACAAAGCGTGGCGGCGGCTTGAAGACCTTTGTCGGCATATGTCGTGTTGTTGGCGCAGATGTCCGACACCAATGGGCCAAAGACAGCCAGCAACGAGTTGGGCCCGTACAAAAGCTCGCGTTCACGGATATGTGCCATGGCTTCTGTAAAGTCATCTTCTGTCGTACCTCCGATAAGGTCCAGCTCATCCGCGTCCTCCTTGTCCTTGTCAGCCGCGGCGGGTGCCAACTTTTCCTTCTCTTGCTTTCTGCGCTTAAAGTCGAGTTCGCACAGCTCCAGGTGGACGATTTGCTTGATTGCGACATGACCAACAATAAAAAGAAGCTGAGACAGGGCGATTGCGTTGTCACGCTTCTTGGGTTTCTCGCTCTGAGTCGCAGTCTGGTCAGCGGTTGGTACAACCTTGGTTTCGTCTCGCGATCCAGGCCGGGAGCTGGGTTGTGATGATGGTCGAGAATGAGACTGGCCAAATACTTGTCGTGTCTTTCGCCGGATGATGTCTGAACAAAGAGTGTCGGGATGCTTGGAGATGGCATAGATGGCGTTGATGGCCTGCTCTGCCACTCCATACCACTCCTTGCTGTCTGACGGTACCTCGGTGATAGCAGCCAATCTGACTGACACAGCGTGGTCGTTGGGCAGTCGTGAAAACTTGACAGGAGAGTCCTTTGCTTGTCGTCCTGTAGGGTTGATCCGCCTCAGAGCAATGCATGTAAACTTGGCTAGCTGAAGGTCGTTGCGTCCATGCGCACCGAGACCAGTTCGGAGCATAGTTTCCATCTCGCCCACAACAATCTCGGGATTCGCAGTCGCCAGCATTCCCAAGACGATGATAGCGCCTCGTCGCTGAGTCCGCGAAATCTCTCGTTTCTGAACGCCATAGACCTGCCACAGCTTGTTGATGACGACCTCGGGAATCATACCACCCTTCATCATCGTCGCCAGTAGCTGTTCAAGCGAAGTGAGCTCGGCAGGTGTTGCGCCAAAGGTAAGACTGATCATATTTCGCGCAATATAGTTGGCTGCATCGTTGGGACTGAACGAGTCAGGGGCCTCAAAGAAGAGTCGCTTGTAACACTCAATCAGATGTGTCTGAACTCCCTTGCCTTCATCGCTGTTGCCCTTGGTCCAAATTAGGCGAAGCATGCGTCGAATGCCGACCTTGTTCTGCTCAATATTGTAGGCGTCGCCAACCTCGAAAAAGTCAATGGCCTCAATAACTTCGCTCTTGTTCCTTGAGCCCAGCAGCTGGCAAATGATGCCTGTGGCTTCATGGATAACATCGATGAACTTGAGCGCCTCATTGTAGTACCTCCTGGTCAGAGTAAGCTTCTCGATAGCCTCACTTGTGGCAGCCTCCTCCTGAGCCTTTTTGATCGCGGCCACCTTTTCTTCCTCAGTCATCTGAGTGGGCTTCTGGGGAGAGCCAAGCTGTGTGGCTTCATCCAAAAGCTCGTTATCCACGGTCGTGTTGGCTTGCTCGCCTCCAAAGCCTGGCACACCGGGTGGAGGCTTGAGTGCATCCAACTCCTCCTGGACCTTATCCAGGCGAGCCTGCCATTCCTTTCTAGACAGCTGTGCGCCGTGCATAACTGTGAATGGATGAGTCTTGATGAGAGTGCCCAGCAGCTTGATGGCATTGCGCCTAACATTGCTGCTCTTGTCTTCTAAGCTTCGGCAAGCGAGCTCAGCTGCCTTTTGTCGTCGCTTGGGGAACTTTTGAGCAAGATCACATAGTCGCATGTAAACCTGAAGAGTTCTGCATCGGCAGTAAGGATTGATATCGAGGAATCGCTCCTCCAGGACATCGAAGAAGGCGTTTAGCTGGGACTTGTGGTTCTCGCTGCGCTCATCCTGCTTGCTGAGATAGGCAACCATGTTTCCACAGACCTCGATGAGTGCGCAACGGAGAGTATATGACTGTCCTTATTAGTCAAAACCCAGCATCAGAATCCACTGGTCTCACCTCGCTGTCTAGTTGCTTCGCAAGCATTGTCATCTGCTTAATCACCAGTCGCGGCGCCAGCTCGGAAAGTTTGGCAATGAAAGAAGACACAGACTTGGGTCCCCGGGTATCATTGGAGTTGAACTCCTTGTTGCTAATCTCTCGCAATACTTCATCGGCGAGCTGAGGATAGTCGTATGTCTCGGCTAGAATATGTAAAAACTCGGCCATGGGTTCGGACAAATGTTCGAAGTAGGTTAGGTTCTGAATGATGTTGATTTGCGCGGCTGCTGGTTGTAAGCCTCTCAGTTCCTGAACATCAGGATCTTAGAACGTACCATATCCATGTCCATGGTGCTTCACGGCAATGCACAGCACCTTGAAGCAGTGCATTCGAATAGTTGTAGTCTTGACTCGCTGCTCGCTCTCCAAAACCATATAGACTGGTCGAGTAAGAAGTCCAATAAATGTGTCGCGTTCGCTTGTCGTGAGGAAAATCTTGGCGAGCTTGAGCTTGAGGACTTTGCACATAACTTCCAATGCGGCCTGAAGTTGTGTGGCCGAGTCCCAAGCTGCGTCCTTATCCTTCGCCGCACCTTTCTTGGGCTTTCCACGACCTCTGGCAGCAGGCGCTGATGATGACTTCTCAGCAGCCTTGGTCTCGACTGCAGCGATCGTCCACTGTAGGAGAAAACCGTATATCTCGAGTAGCCTCTTATGGTGGGGCACTGAGTCTTGCTCGTCGGGGGAGTCGATATCGGTGTGTACAGAATCGGCCTCTGCACTCAAGCCGCTCATGACCAGGTCGAAGATCTTGCTGAGGGCGTGGGTGGGGAGGTGTGCTGTGTATCTGGGAGGTTCAACTAGCTCAGAATGGCGTCCCAACGATGTCGAGGTTTCTGGAGAGGGGTGGTGGAGGGAGATGGGGGCTAACTTGAGGAGAAACTGCAGCGAGTCCATGTGGGAGGCGCGCATGATTGCATCTGGGTTATCAGCGACGGCGTCGACAATGGGGTTGAGGACCGAGTTGACGACTGGTAGAGTGAGCGCTTCGGGGTCGTTTTCGCAGTCGAAGAGAGCGGCATCGGCCTCTGGCGTAGCGATGCTCGCAGGGTCCGACATGTAATGCTTGAGGGCATCGTTGAGATCGAAGTCGATGGGGTCCATGGCGGGCGATGTGAAGGCGTCGTCGTCGCAAAAGCGTGCGAGCGACAGAGAAACGAAAGCTAAGGTAGAATAAGATAATCAAGAGGGTATCATAAGATATCGCAGTCACCGCTGTTTCCTTTGGTCGACCGAATCCTGCGACTGCGCGTGTACCGTTGAATTCCGGATCCGTCGGTACTTGTTGTCGAGGTGTTGACAATGGTGTAGCCCTAGGCTTAATATGAGCTATGGGGTTAGAAGTGAAGTTGGGGTGGAGGGGAGGATGATCGAACCCCTGGGCAACGATTGTTTTTGTTTTGTTTGACGCGACCAGTCAAGATTGGCCCTTTCCCCCCGCCATGTCGAGCCACTACCAGCCAGCGCGTTGTGCCTGCCAAACCCCTGTAACCACACCAAGAATGAGCCCTTGTTCGAGGCTTTGGCAATCTTATTGTAGCCCCTCCAGATCTCAACTGGTCCTTTGTCTGCAGTTGTTGCTCCAAGCTGCTGATCCCTCGGTCCTGTTTTCTTTTAAGTTTGTTTTACTGCGGCAGTCGAATTGATTTCGCCAACGGTATTCGACTCGAGAAGTTAAAAAAAAAATCTGGGCCAAAATAGCAACGGGCAGACAATGGCTGCAGCGGCTCATCAACATGTTGACGAGCACTTCGCTATCCACGAAGATGTGAGGACCGAAGACACCGAAATGATGGCCGAAGAGGAGCGCACAGAAGAGGCCGCGCCAATGGACGAGGAAGAGAGTGTCCAACAGCACCAACACCATCAGCGCCATCATGTACAGCAGCCGCATGCACAATCACAACACCAGCCACTCCATCGACATCAACAGCAGCAGCAACAACAACAACTTCAAGATGAGCCTCAAGAAGAGGAGGAAGTAGAGGAAGAGGCCGAGGATGAAGAGTCTGAAGTGGAAGCTGTTGATCGAACAGTCCAAGCAGACATGGACAAGCTGCAGAGTGACTTTCCTGGCTTTCGCAATCGCTACCGTTTGATCAAGCGCATCGGTGAAGGTATGTCAACATTACCGTCCAACTGCCATTGGATACTAACAGACCCTTCCAGGCACATTCTCAACCGTATACAAGGCCGAGGACATCATGTACGACCACTACGACAACAGTTGGGATTATGAAGACGACTCGTCAAAGTGGACGCCACCACCAAAATCAAACGACAGCCCCGTGTCTCAGCGTCCCCGTCGCAAGGCACGCTACGTCGCCATCAAGAAGATCTACGTCACTTCCAGTCCCTCACGCATTCTCAACGAACTCGAGCTTCTCCATGACCTCCGCCAATGTCCCTCCGTGTGCCCCCTCATCACCGCCTTTCGCGAGACCGACCAGGTCGTGGCTATCCTTCCATACTTCCGCCATGGAGACTTCCGCACATACTTCCGAGACCTGACCATCCCCGAAATTTCCATCTACCTGCGTGAGCTCTTCACCGCCCTTCAGAGCGTCCACGAACACAAGATCCTCCACCGAGATATCAAACCCACCAACTTTCTCTACGACCCGAGTACCCAACGCGGTGTTCTCGTCGACTTTGGTCTGGCTGAGAGAGAAGGCTCAGACTGCAAACCTTGCCTCTGTCATGAGTCTCGAGAAGTGCGCAAACAACGCCAGACGAACTCAGTATGGGCGCAAAACGCTGCCAATCCCCAAATCGGTTATCCCAAGTCCGACACGCGCTCATCTCGTCGAGCCAACCGTGCAGGTACTCGAGGTTTCCGTGCCCCTGAGGTGCTCTTTAAGTGCACAGAGCAAACAACAGCCATCGACATCTGGTCCGCAGGTGTTATCCTCCTCACCATCCTATCCAAGCGATTCCCCTTCTTCAACTCGGCCGATGACGTCGAAGCCATGATTGAGATAGCAACGATTTTCGGCACTAAACGCATGAAGGCCGCCGGTCTGTTACACGGGTGTGTTTTTGAAACCAGCATACCCACTGTTGGCCAGGGAGGCTTCTCAATGGAGAAGATCATCATGTGGAGCACATGTCGAGGCGAGGACAAACCTTTGACGCCAGACGAGAAATTGGCTATTCACTTTTTGGAATGGTGCATGGAGTTGGATCCCAGCAAGAGAATTACGGCGGCGGAAGCGCTTGAGCATAAGTTTCTTCTGATAGGAGAACTAGAGGCTGAGCAGCGGTTGTACAACCAAGAGGCAGCGGGAAGGGAGTTTTGATATCAAGATAACGTTTTACGAATGTAATCATAGCATGGGCATGGGCGTTGTGGTTTCGAAGTTTAACGAACAAGGTTGGCTGGACATCTGTATATAGGCCAACATAATTATTATACCCAGTTGAACTATAACCTTTTACTGATGCGAAGATCCAAAATTCGGACACTTTACTGTCACGTCATCATCCATTTGGAACACCAAGTATGAATGTCATAATCATGGGCGAAAATCGATTTTTATTTCGTTAACTCCGTGCAAGAGTCCCTAATGCAATGCCCGAAGCCGACCGACCTAGGTCCCTTCTATCTCCATCTCTGGAGCGCAGGAGACCGCATTTCCATTCCCAGCTGTTCACCGGGTGGTGTTTCTTTTCCCTTTGAATCCCACACAAGCCCACGGACTCCTAGCCAGCAAAACATTCAAGGAACCATGTTGCTTCGCTTAAGCGACAAGCTCAACGACACCACCGGCCTCCTTGATCTTCTTCTCGGCCAGGCGGCTGACCCAGCGGGCGCGGACAACCAGGGGGATTTCGGGGAGACGGCCCTTTCCGAGGACCTTGGAGTAGCCGAGGGGAAGGAGGTCGAGGACGGGGACGGTGTCCTTCTTCTCGCCGGAGACGTAGGCGTCACGGGTCTCGACGGGGACAAGGGACCACAGCTAGAAAGGGTCAGTCAGGGTGTTCCAATAAAGTGCGATTACGATCGTTCCAATCGCATGACTGAGGGGCTGTATGTACCTTGTCGAGGTTGATGATGGGCTTCCAGAAGTGGTTCTGCTGCTTGTGGAAGTATCGCATACCAACCTTACCGAAGTAACCGGGGTGGTACTATCGCCGAGTCAGCCTCTCTCATTCCTCTTCTCGATCTCTATCCTCGGGTTGTCGAACCTTGTCCATGTTGGTACGGTGGTGGTGCTGACCACCAGCAAGACCACGACCACCGGGGTGCTTGCGGTGCTTTCCGATACGTCCCTTACCGGCGGAAACGTGGCCGCGGCTGAAGAACAGGTTAGTTCATCACAGGTTCTTATTGTGTATATCGATCTCGACCAAGTGTGTCGTTTTTCGCGCAGCCGCCGACAGAGGGCGATTCAATTGTGAGCTCCAGCGGTCCATTCATTCAGTTCAGAACGAACAGACGCGGTCTCTCTCAACGACCAACCTCGTCGGCAACGGCGAGGGGGATGAGGACATACTGCTTGCGGGTCTTCGACAAACGGGTAGGCATGGCGACGGCTGTGGTGTGGTTGTCGACTTTTCCGGTGTTCACAGGGTCAGAGACTGGAAATGGGTGGTGGTTTTTGCAAGTCTCAGCCAAAGATTGTTAGGTGAGGGCAGAGTAACCCTAAAAAAATGGCAGGAGTGGGGTGGATCTGGTTGGTGGAGCTTGTTCTTTGATCTTTCCATTTTTCGGTCAGGTGATTTCGTGGCTTGACCGTGGTGAAACTCGGTGTGGCTCCACCAATTACCGGGCTCTTGATGTCAACTTCGAGACGCGACTCGAGGAACGCGATGTCTTTATGAGTGCAGTCAATAGCGTTCATCAAGTGATCAAAATGGCACAAATTGATGCAGAGAGTATCACAAGAGACATGGAGAAATTGGATTTTCATCATCCGTATACGCCCTACGATGTGCAAGAGCAGTTCATGAAGACGGTTTACAACGTCTTAGAAACTGGCAATGGACAAGTCGGTATCTTGGAGAGCCCGACTGGTACGGTGAGTGACCCTCAATTGTATAAAAGTGTCTTTGTGAGAGTCCAATGGCTTACAAAGCCGTACAATCATTTGCTGTCGTGTCACCTTTAATGGGCCATTCATTAACCTGAAATAGGGTAAATCCCTTTCACTCATCTGCGCCTCATTAACCTGGCTGCGACACCACAAGTCAAACCAATTCGAGGCCTCCCTCAAAGAATCTGCAGAATCCTTCAAAGACGAACCATCCTGGCTCGTCGAGCAACTCCTTCGCCGCAAGCGAGAAGAGCTCGTCAGTCGCTGGGAAGAACGAGAGAAGCGCCTAGAAGCTCTTCGACTCAAAGAAAAGGCCCAAGAGGAACGCGCCCGTAAGCGCCGTCGTGTTGAAGACTCGTTCTCCAGTCGGTCACGCGTAGAAGATGAAGATGCTGAGTGGCTACTTGATGACCCTAACGATCACGATACTGGTCCTCAAGATGCATTGTCTGGCTTAAGTAAAGAGACACGAGAAGTCCTCGCGAGCATCGGTCTCGGAGGCCTGAACAAGCCTGAAGAGGAAGATAGCCTCATAGAGGAAGAGATTAAGGTGCGGACGCCTTTCTTAAGTCGCAAGCACCGGATAGTAACAGCAATAGATCTATTATACCTCAAGAACACATTCTCAGCTTTCGCAATTTATTACCGAACTTCGTCGTCCTTCATTTCCGCCGTCTCTGCCGACTTCTCTAGCTCAGAACCAAGAGTCAAAAACCGAGGCGGTCAAGCTCCTACCATTATCATCTCGCCAAAGACTATGCATCAATCCTTCAGTCTCACGGCTTGGGTCTGTCCAAGCCATCAATGACCGCTGTTCCGAACTCCAACAGCCAAAGTCAGGACAAAAATGCCCCTTCGTTCCCAAGGAAGACCTTCTTTCGCAAACCCATCAGTTTCGAGACTCAGCTTTGGCGACACTGCCAGACATCGAAGATCTCCATGATCTGGGCAAATCACTGGCTGTGTGTCCGTATTATGCCTCGCGAACCGCCCTTCCTGGCGCTGAGATCATCACTCTGCCGTATCCTCTATTACTGCAAAAGAGTGCTAGGGATGCGCTGGGCGTCAAGTTGGAAAACAGCGTCGTCATTATCGACGAGGCGCACAATATCATGGATGCAGTGGCCAATGTGCATGCAGCTGAGATTAAGCTGAGTGACTTGCGAAGAGGACGAGGAATGCTTGGTGTATATGTGAAGAAATTCGGTAAGAAGTTGAAGGGTGTCAATCGAGTGAATGTGGGAAGAGTTGGAAGGGTCATCGAAGGCCTCAGCGAGTGGATGGATGGAGCTCTCAAGTTCAAGGTAATTCCACTCTTTCTCTCATGGAGCAGCGTCTAACATTGTGGCAGCAAGAACATGGCATCGTGGACCCCAACGACCTGACCCGGCCAAAAGGCATCGACCAGATCAACATGTTTGAGCTGATTCAGTACATTCAGGAGTCAAAGCTTGCCTTCAAGATTGAGAATTATATATCTCATGTCGAGAATGAAGATGCATCTACGAAAACACCTAGATTGAGCACCCCTGTGCTTCATACTCTAGTGTCATTTCTCATTGCTCTCACAAACCTCAGTAGCGAAGGTCGGATATTTTACCAAAAGATCAAGGGACCGACCCCTGACATACAGCTCTCGTACCTCCTCTTATCGCCCACTCACGCATTCTCATCCATTGCATCCAGCGCACGAGCAGTTGTTCTCGCTGGAGGTACAATGTCCCCTTTCGACGACTATAAGGATCATCTGTTTCCTTCACTAGGACCAGACAAGCTGACAACTCTGAGCTGCGGACACGTTATTCCTCCCGAGAATCTCTGTGTCTGGACTCTGGCATCATCACGGCCAGGTGCACCGCCGTTTGAGTTTAGCTTTCAGAGGCGAGGCGATCCAGAGATGATAACGCAGCTGGGTCTTGCCATCTTGAATCTCTGCTCTCTAGTCCCTGATGGCGTAGTTGTTTTCTTTCCTAGTTACGGATACCTCGATGGAGTGGTTGCAGTTTGGCAGAAGAGTCAAGGTGCAAATGCGCAGCCGATCTGGGACCGACTTGGGACACGTAAAGCACTGTTCAAAGAAACAAGAGGCGGATCAAGCGAAGAGGTTCTCCAAGAATATTCCGATGCTATTCTAGGCGACGCAAGCAATGGAAAAGGCGCTCTTCTACTCAGTGTCGTCGGCGGCAAAATGTCTGAAGGCATTAACTTCTCCGACCGTCTCGGACGCTGCGTTATAGTCATTGGGCTACCCTATCCCAACATAGCATCACCAGACTGGAAGGCCAAGATCGAGTACATAGAGACGACAACGCAGAACAACCTCACAGCGCAGGGCACGGCAAAGGAAGAGGCCGTCAGCCGGGCAAAGCAGACGGCGCGGGACTTTTACGAGAACGCGTGCATGCGGGCCGTGAACCAGAGCATTGGACGTGCGATCCGGCACCGGGGAGACTACGCCGCGATTGTGCTCGTGGATCGGCGGTATGGCACGGAGAGGATCCGAGGCAAGCTCCCGGGATGGATCAGAGGGGGCTTAGTGAGGGACAGTCACGAGAAGGGTCTCGGGGGGCTGATGGGCGCTGTCGGAGGTTTCTTCCGAGGCAAGAAGAGTCAGAATCAGTAGCAGCCATGCGCCAAGTCGCATGACAGCTCTTTATCTGGTGGAGGTCGAGACCCTTCTTGGCGCTGAACGAGATGGGGGAGGCGACGGTTTAGTTTGGCTTTTCCGCCACTTGGACTGTGCTTCGAGAAGAGACGATCAGCAGCGTTGAACATTCGATGAGTGACGACAGGGTTTATTATCGCGATGAGATCAGATATCAAGGTCAGTTGTGCTACAGAAGAATCATGGGAGAGCTTGTCTCATACGGGAGAGAATACACATTTCACAATGACATCTCTCGTACAACATGGCTAGACTCGGCAACACAAGGCATTGCTTTATTCATAAAACAGCTTCTCTGCGCTAATCAATCAAGCTCCGCGGCAAAGGCTCCATGGGGCGATTTATCCCGCACCAACTCTACATGCGATTGGTGAATAAATGCGATGCAATTCAACTATTCCTCGAATTTTCTGTGTCGTTAAGAAAAAAAAGTTAGCGAATAATTAATAAAAAAAAAAACGGAACCAAACATCGGGACCGGGACAGAACCGGGGTGACCGATCGACTTTGTACGATTTGCCCTCTGACTACATGACTAGGTACTATAAGACTCACATTCTCCCCAAACTATCACGTCTGTTTCTTTCTCTCACCTTTCGGTGTTTTTCTTCTCTCGTTGTGAAGCAATGGCTGCAACAAACGATGCCGCAAAGGGCGTGAGTTTGCTCCCCGCTGTCGAGCACGATGATCACAGCGATACCGAGAGCCTCAAGGCCGTGGCTCTTTTCCACAAGGCGCTGCGGATGGGACGAGTTGAAGAGAAGGGAATTCAACCTATTCCCGTGGAAGAGCGTACTGTGACCAAGTTCTACAATATCTTTACCGTCTGGGCGTCTATCAACTCTAACATCTTGGGGTGAGTATTTTAACAAGTCCTCCGAGAGACTAGAACTGACAAGCGCATAGCATCACTTTTGGCATGTTGGGTCCTCTAGTTTACGGCTTGAGCCTGAGAGACTCTGCTCTCATCATCCTCTTCTTCTGTCTCTTCTCAACTGTTGGACCTGCGTATCTTGCCACTCTGGGTCCCAAGACGGGAATGAGGCAGATGATTCAGGCGCGGTATAGCTTTGGGTAAGAATACGACAAATGTGATCAAGTCTGTAACAGATTCTAACTCATTGATAGCCGTTACCTCGTCTCAATTCCGGTATTGCTCAACCTCGCGACTCTCACTGGTTTCATGGTCATCATCTTCGTCGTCGGCGGCCAATGTCTCTCAGCCGTCTCAAGCGGCCACTTGAGTCCCGATGTCGGCATCGTCATTATCGGCATCCTCTCTCTCTTCATCTCCTTCTGCGGTTTCAAGGTCCTGCACTACTACGAGACCTACGCCTTCATCCCGGCCATCATCGCCATCACCATCGCCACAGGCTGCGGCGGCTCTCAGCTCACTAACCAAGCTCCTCCCGCGGCGCCCCCAACTGCTGCCGCCGTCCTCAGCTTCGGCATGATCGTAGCTAGCTATATGATCCCCTGGGCGGCCATTGCAAGCGATCTCACCACCTACTTCGACCCTAAGGTCCCCTCGTGGCGCGTATTCACCTACAGCTACCTCGGCCTCGTCACGCCCACGATTCTCCTCATGGTTCTCGGTGCCGCCATCGCGGGCGCGCTTCCCAACACCCCTGAATGGTCAGCTGCCTACGATGAGACTCTCGTTGGAGGTGTTCTCGCAGCCATGCTCTCCAGCGCAGGCGGTTTTGGCAAATTCGTCGTCGTGATCCTCTCACTGACACTGCTCGGCAACACGGGTGGCACAATGTACGCCATCACGCTCAACTTCCAGACGCTCATCCCAGGCCTTATCAAGATCCCTCGATACGCCTTTGCCATTGTCGTCACCATTATCGTCATCCCGACCGCTCTTCGAGCACAGCGCGACTTCTTTGTCAACCTCGAGAACTTTGTCGCTCTCATCGGCTATTGGTCCGCCTCCTTCATCGGCATCGTTACCGTCGAGCATCTCGTTTTCCGCCGCGGCCGCTACGATTCTTACGACCACGAGACATGGAATGTTGCCTCTCAGCTCCCTTGGGGTGTGGCGGCCATCGCTGCTGGTGCTATCCCCTATGCGCTCGTTGTGCCGTGCATGGCGCAGGCGTGGTGGACTGGTCCTATTGCTAAGACGACGGGCGATATTGGATTCGAGATTGCGTTTGTTATTAGCTCGTTGTTTTATGTGCCTTTCAGGTACATTGAGAAGCGTTATGCGGGGAGGTAATGTTGGGCACTAATCTAGGAGAGAAAGTAATGAGAAGCGGTTGATAAAAGGATGTGGGATAGATAAAGGCGTTAATGCGAGCGACTTTCTTAAGACAATACCCAAGGCTTCAGATGTGCATGCTTCATATCAGTGACACTCCTCAACGAGTACATCAAGTAAAGATGTACAGGAAAACTGACGATTATCAAGACTCACGCCTCTTCCTAACCGTCATCATCATCCCATCCCTCGGTCTCTCCTCCAACCCAAGCTGCTGAAATGCAATATCACCAAATGTTAGATCAAGATCGGTGTGCAAAGTCCTTGGCTTACAATTAGGCTTCACTCCGTCACACTCGAAAGCATAGTCGCCCATAGTCATGACCAAAATCACCTTGATCATACTAATCCCCAAGTTCTGTCCAGGACACGATCTCCCCTCCCCACCAAACGGCCGAAAGTACCCCGGCGCCAACGCCGTCTCGACCCACCGTTCCGGTCGGAACGCCGCGGGTGATAGATATACGCTAGGGTCGTGATGCATTCCGTGGGAGTTGGTGATCACTATGAGGTCGTTGTCGATGGGAAGATGGCGGCCGTCGGAGGCTATCATTACTGCGCCGGGAGAACCCTGTCGTAGGCTAGAACCTGGGGGATAGAGTCTAAGGACTTCTTTGATGACGGCATCCGTGTAGGAGAGCCTCCCCAGGATCTCTGGGTTGTTAAGAAGGGCGATTTGAGGAGGGCATCCGAGCTGCTCTGCATGCTCTTGATGCATCTTTTGTACAACATCGGGTGATTTTGTTAAAAGCATAAAGAGAAACTATCAGATGTTAGATTCGATAAATGAATTATCTGCCCAAGAAGTTGGACTTGGCCTTTTACACTGAGAGTGTTTGTTGATGTGCTGTGACCTCCCAAGAGTAAGGTCTTGAGACTATTTGCCATATTAGCCAGCATTCGAACCATGAATCAGAACACTTACTTGCTAAGCAGCACGTTCTCATCAACTTTGGGGAGCCGCTCAACATAATTCTGACATTTACTCTGTTTCCGAACCAAGGCCTCTACATGCTCGCGCAGCAAGAGGTCCAGAATACTGGCCGGTTTCTGCTTTGATGGGACAACCCCCTCCTTTACCAGCAGCGCGAGCCGCTCGTAGATCTTTTTCATCAGGGAAGAATCAACTCGATTGCGGACCTGGCGTCTCCTCCACCTCCGAGGTATCTGCACGACCGGGTTATAAGCAATACGGATGTCAGTCTCTCCCTGAGCCAGATTAATTATCTCTCTCGCATCAGCCAGGTCCTGACTGTCGGTAGTCTGAGCGCGCAGAGAGTATCCCAGCGTGTTCCTGGAGACGATCCCAAACACGAGCTTGGCTACCAATTCCTCCATGGAGAAGACCTCTCCTGTATTGGCCAACTCGTCCAGCCTATGCTGAAACAGAATGCTCTCCTCGACCATCATGCCCATCAGAGTGCGAACGTGGGACAAAGAAAACGCAGGAACTATGGTATTGTGTATTCCCCTCCATGTAAATCCGTTTGTCGCTGCAATGGTCTCTTCCCCTAACATTGGTTTCATGAACGCCTTTGTCATTGGATGCACGGGGAGAGGCTTCGGGAGGGGTGATCGCTCGATGGCTTTTGGGCCCGTGACAATGACACATCCTGGACCGATGGGCCAGAGGTCAAGATAGAAGATGCCTGGGAGATTGTATCGGAGAGAAATTTCGGTGTAAAGGAGTTGTGGGTGGCAGTTTGGAGGCATCAACGCTGCCATCTCATTCATGACTTGTAAGTGACCAAAGAGCCAGCTATGAGGGGGACCCGGCTGGAAGATGTTAGTTTACCCATGACTAGAACTGCTGTCGTTATAGCAGCAAAAGACAGACCTAGCCTCTGCGGGGAGAATAACATATCGGTAGCAGCCATAAGTGATTCTTGTTCTAATAGTAGATCACTGCTTATAAGAGATATTTTGCAGTTCTTGAATGGGAAAGAGGTGCATCACAACATCCTTACTTATACACTTTCAGCCTTGATGAAGAAGCCATATCGAGCTCTGTGTTACATGATCTCGAGGCATTCGGCTTCCGACGCCCGTCAGCCTCAGTATAGAGATATTCAAACCTTTAAGCGGAATGATAGTTATACTCAATCTTGATTGTGCAACGTCGGTTGCAGTTCATGACGGCCCCGGTCGAGCTTAAGGGACAAATCTGGCATGTTCATAGTGTCGCAGCTGTAGGGGATTCTCGCAACATGTGACCAAGTACCTAAAGCTTGTGTATTTCGAGATAATCATTTTGCTAATTCTCTTAGACTAGGCTATGCTTGGATTGTTCCGCGATATCCGTGTGAGGGGCATATCATTAGAGTGCCAAGTTCCACCTGGATCTCCAATGGGCAATCCAAGAACCAAAAACAAGATATTCCAACCCGTTTCGTATGCCAACTACAATTAGGATTATAAAGACCTTGAAATCTAACAGCGATAAGAGGATTTGTGTCGTATCTCAGTCATTAACCCCTCTTACACACGGGGCTGTGCTATGCCGATCTGCAATCCAAGAGATAACAAACAACCACAAAGTTTACACCCCATGACCAACGCAACTCCAAGTTTCTCTCTAGGCTGGCCATTCCCTTTTAAGTCATCACATGTATATTTCTTAAATACAAGATGCGGTGTCGTCAAAACTTATTTTATTGGTCGATTCGCGATGCTTGTGACTTCAAATACAACGATGAACAATGAAATAACTCATTCTCATCTGTACAACTCCAGACAGTGAGACAGGCTAACAAAATGGCCCAAAACATATGGGCTGTTCCCCTCCAGCCGACCAATTTCAACATCGTCGTCGCTGTGCTCGGCGGCTTCGTCTCTGTCTTTGGCCTCGTCTCATATCTCCTCAAGGAAAAGTACTACCTCTCTGAAGCACGTAAGTCTAAGACGACATCCCATCTTTTGAACTTAACTGAACCTCCTTGTATAGTCATTTCTCTCACAGCAGGCGTGGCATTTGGTCCCAACGGAGCCAATTTTATCCGTCCCTATGAATACGCCGAGTGCAATGCCCTCCCATATAAAGGATGTCGAGCAGATCTCAACGCCATCACACTCAACTTCTCCCGCCTTGTACTAGGCGTGCAGCTCGTCCTCGCAGGCGTCCAGCTTCCCAGCAAATATCTCTTTAGAGAATGGAAGTCTCTCGCCCTTCTCCTTGGTCCCGGCATGATATGCATGTGGCTAGCTACTAGTACCCTCGTCTGGCTCTTTGCCGGCCAACCTCCCTTTCTTCACGCCCTCGCAGTCGGCGCTTGCGTGACACCTACAGATCCTATCCTCAGCGCAGTCATAGTGAAGGGCCAGTTCGCAGACCACAACATCCCCCGCGAACTGCAGTATCTCATCACCGCCGAGTCCGGTGCCAACGACGGCCTGGGATATCCATTCCTCTTCTTCGCGCTCTATCTCATCAAGTCTACCGGCGCGGGAGCTACATCTGGTAACGCCGGCGATGCCATGGGAGTCTGGTTCGGTATGACATGGGGCTATGTCATTCTTCTCAGCGTGGTATATGGCGCCGTAGTTGGGTGGGTTGGCAAGGAGCTGCTTCACTTCGCTGAGAAACGCAACTACGTCGACCGCGAGAGCTTCCTGGTCTTTGCTGTTTCGATGGCACTGTTTGTCCTAGGAACTTGCGGTATGCTGGGCACCGACGACGTCCTCGCCTGCTTCATCGCTGGGAACACGTTTACGTGGGATGACTGGTTCCGTGTTGAGACGAAGGATGATTCGCTGCAGCCTACTATAGACATGCTCCTCAATGTCAGTATATTCCTGTGGTACGGAGCTTACATTCCCTGGGAGCTGTTCAACAACAACTCAATCATTTCGATCTGGCAACTTGTCGGTCTGGGTGTTTGTGTTCTTCTTTTGAGGAGATTACCTTGGGTATATGCCATGCACAGATGGATTCACCAGATAGGGGAGAAGAAGCAAGC
The DNA here is from genome assembly GCA_013623665.1 of Fusarium sublunatum. NCBI lineage: Eukaryota > Fungi > Ascomycota > Sordariomycetes > Hypocreales > Nectriaceae > Fusarium > Fusarium sublunatum. Next base: position 18,141 of record JABFFF010000216.1, on the reverse strand, counting down.
TGTATTTGTTGGTTTCTTCGGTCCCATTGGTGTATCGGCCGTCTTTTACCTCTTTATCAGTCTCGAGTTCATCAAGGAGTTTCTAAGCGACGAGGATGGTGTTCCCCGTAGCGATGTCAAGGATCTCGGAGAGACGATACGCATCATAGTCTGGTTCCTTACTGTCTGTAGTATTGTGAGTATCTGGCCCCTTATAAACATCTTGTGCTGACTATGTCAAAGGTTGTTCACGGCTTGAGCATCCCAGTCGGAAAGATTGGCTATCTTGCACCGGGTACATTGAGTCGTGTAGTCAATGATAATTTTGGTGATGCTATTCAAGCCAGGAGGGGTCGACAAAGACTCCCACTCATTGGGCGGTATATTGCAAATGAGAACGCTTCAGAAGAGACAACCTCGGGAGAAACAAGGCCGCTTCTCGACCCACCAGCCTAATTGTCATTCCTCGCCTGAATCTATGATCTGGATAAGTCAATGGCTGGAGTAGCTACAGAGGATTATTTGCTTAGGTTTAATTCAAGATGCATATTCATTCACGGCGCTTAAGGGAGTTGTTTGCTAATAGCTTCATCTTTATATATGATAAGTGTGATATGATAGGATATCTCGTATCTCATAATGCGTACATCTAGCAAAATCCGTCGTGTATATTATGCAAAAGCAAGTATTCATACTCTCTCATTCCACCATCCAACAAAGGGCATTCCCTTCATGGGACTTAAGCAAGGAGCATAGCGGCACCAACAACAGCAGCACCAGCGATGCCAAAGGGTGCCACGGCGGCAGCAGCATTGTCAGTGCTACCGGCATTAGCGGCGCTGTCGGTGGCAGAAGCAGAAGCAGAAGCAGAAGCAGAAGCAGCATCGTTGTTGTTGTCGCTGTTGTTGTCGTCGTCATTGCTGCTGCCACCAGTAGCCGAGGGCTGGCTACGGGTTCCAGTGCCGGCAACAATGGTGGTGCTCAGCTGAGAAGCATCCGTAGGTCGAGAAGCATCGACAGAGATGCCAGAGACAGCAGCTGAGGCGGCAGAAGCGACGTATGTGGTAGAGGCGAAGTTGCAAGTCCGGAGAATTTCGTCGATTTCTAGAGATTGTTAGACTGACTCAAGTCAAGAGAAATGGAAGAGTTATCTTACCTTCGGTTTCATCACGGATATCATCATCGTCGTCGTCGTCATTGTCATCATCCCTTCGAGCGTTCTGGTGAATGCAGTTGGCGCAGAGACCAGCAATGCTAGAGACGTTGAAGGAGTCGTTGGTGCAGACGCACTGAACCTCAAGACGGTCCTCTTCGCGGTCCCGGTCGTCTCCACGGAGATCAGTCTCGCAAGTCTGAGTCAATTGGACAATTGGATCGCAGATGGTCTGGCACTCGCGGGGGACATCACCGCGGTCAAGTCTGACGTCGGCGTGGGCGAGGAGGAAGAGGGGAGCGAGAGCAAGGGCGATGGTGGAAGTGTACATTTTGAAGGTGTTTGTTGGTGATGAAAAGGTATAAGTTCGGAGGGTATAAGTTATAAGATTGGTGTGCAGTAGAGTGAAGCTTGATTGTTTGGTGATGGCGATTAGATACCTGTAGAGTCAAGGACATGCCGTCTCATTTATACATCAACTCATCCAACAGCTATGCATTCATCCTTGGCATTGTATGTCACTGCACAACGGCGATCCTTCTCAACAGCCGAAGCTCAGCTCAAGCTTCTTGACCAAGCCACGGCACTCGTAATGCGATGGAGATGCCAAGCTCGTCCGTGTCTTCGGCATGGCCGCCAATTGAAGCTCTGCACGACTCAAGCTTCTTTCTTGGCGAGCGTCATTGCTTCCCCACTCGACGAAGCTTCTATGCAGTGAAAATCCTCCGTCTTGGTCTGGGGTAGTACGGGAGGAATAGTCTAGAATAGCAACGTTATGTCGGCAACTTAACCGTCTACTAGTCTGACAAGTTTAATCAATTTTATACAAGATAAGAAAAGTTTTAGCTGTTTTATGCTTATAATACGCGTCGGGGTAAGCTTAACCTTCTAATTACACCAAGTGCGTCTTGTTCCACCTAGTGACATGCTCAACTTCAACGCTTAGACCCATGATGCCTGTCAACAGCAAGGGTCGGCAGTTGTCGAGAATGAAGTAATATCCTTTCCTGAGCCTTCTGATCCAGACAAAGATCAGCCCTGAATGGATCGTCAGTGGCTGTACGGCCACGCAAGCCCACTTCCCCAGCCTACATAGAGTCACCTAATTACCTAACCCAATGCTTCTTATTCCGCGGCATTAATTAACCTCAGCTGCCAAGAGATGCAAAACAGCTGGTGCAGCCCTGAGCCTCACTAGCCACGCGTTTCACCTCTGTCTTTACCTGCTGGTTTGAGCCCTATCGTATCTGATCCTCGTTCAACGTAGACATTTCATTCGATCAGGAGGTTCTGGATATAGCACCACCAACAACGGCTGCGTAACGTTGAAGACGTAGATGTCCTTAGCGCTGTGTTCTCATCATGCTTCATGACGTGGCTTTGTGCATCACGACGACTGTCATGAGCTGCTGTTGAAGCGGAAAAAGACATCGTGGGTATTTTGCCAAGACGGTTGGGCTGTCCACTTTGCACATCCCCCGGTTTGGGTCTAATAATAGCGATTGGCAAGGCAGAACTCAATCTTGGCAAGGAGTATCGTGGCTTAGATGGGAAAGACTGAAAATTTTCGACAAGTTCTCCATAAGAGAACTTGGGATCGGACCATTATTAGGCTCGTTGCTTCAGTATCTAAGCACTCAATTTGGAACATCTCCGGGGAAAAGCGAGAAACACGGCCCCTGTGCGATGGGCCGAGTTCATCCCATCATCACCCTTTAATTGAGGTCTTCCAATGGGTGTTGTATCACGACGAGGCTTCATTTTCCACATTGGGATGGCAATCAATATGACAAGAGTGTAATATTTTCAGGACGTCCACAGAATCTGCCTCCATGTCAGTTTATGTATGTGAAAAAGATGTTGCTACTCACCTGATTTAATCTTTCGCGCATCGATATAGCCCTCTACCATGCCTCTGATCCCACTCATCAATCTCAAGCAACAACTCCCTTCTCTAGTTCAACAAGCACCAGCTCCTCAGGCAACTCGGTTCCCCTATGTTTCTCCAAAGGCAACCTAGTTACATCACCCGTCTTCACATACCCCCGACGCTCATACCACTCAATAAGGGCCTTCCTCGTCTCAAGCGCATTCAACCCAATCCTGCCAACACCATATTCCCTCACAAGATACCCCTCTCCATAGTGCAGCAACTTCTTGCCCAGGCCTCCGCGGTGCAGCTTGGCATCTACAGCGAGCCAAGTCAGACGTCCGTATCCGGGCTCGCGCTTGACGACGGCGACGCAGCCCACGGCAGGTCCTTGTTCGGTGTCGCTGGCGATGAGGACTGTTCCTTCGGGCGCCTCGATCTTGGACATGACCTCGTCGATGTCGATGGTGAAGCTTGCGGCGAGTTCGGGTGAGCCGATCCAGTTTTCTCTGCTGTCCTCGGCGCGGAATGCCGCTTGGATCAGTTGTTGAAGCTCGGCAGCGTCGTCTGGCGTTGCAGTGCGGAAGTAAAGGATGGACATTTTGAGCTTTGTTGCTTGTTGTTCTTGAATTGATCTATAGGTGAGTTGAAGTGATCAACTACCAGTTTAAATGCTTTATGATGTCGAGTAAAATATCATCTAACGTCGTCCATGTCCACATAAAACGGGAAGGTCTAGAGAAGGGCGCATTGTTGACATGGAGAGAATAAAATATCTCGTGTTAATACTCACAGCTTGCCGAGTTAAGCGGTCTCATACGACGCAACAAGCGAGTTTGATGCGTGAAGGGCGCAAGCTATAGTCGCCACTAAATCCTACGAGTGAGATGAGGCCCAATAGTCAGCACTAGGTTGGCATATAAAATTCTTTGACCATATTACAAGGCTCAAGTTGACGGATAAGAAGGGTTCAAGATATTAACGACGGAACGCAAGAAATGGAAGTACAGGGTAGTAGTTGCGGTGCCCAATACCAGTTCTGGCACATAACGAATGCCAGATCAACCGAGGTTTCCAATGCCTCTTGTAAGCACTAGGTAGCTGCCAATTAAACCCACCTATCAGCTTAAAGCTCATTATGGTCTTTTGTTTTTCGTACATCGGATTTCCCTTCTCAGCCAGAATTGCATGTCGGATCGGTCCCGTGGGCCCACAGAAGAGGGGAATATAAGCCCCTGTACGGATAGGTAGGTAAGATGAATTGACTGCGTCTTGCAGATAAGCATCTCTTGCAGTTTGCAAGTCCGTAACACAAGTTAATTGATATCTTGATGCATCTTCACTATAGACTGATCAAATTATATGCACTGCTGTTGAACGATACTTACCTAGGCAATGCCATTTTCTCCAACACTTGTTCAACTCTCGAGTAAACCTCTAGCCAACTCAACTCGATCTCATCCCTGATAACCTCTCACACAACTTTATATGTGAGTCAGATTTTAGCGCAGCATCCATGTGTCGAATTCAGATCAAGATTGGCATACCGATAGACAAAAGTAGCATGAACAAAACGGTATCCCCGAACTGGCCTCTCGGGTCCACGGGCCCGTGGGCATACCAGGGGAAATTAGCGCCGTATTCCCTACACTGTACTAGAACTCGCCTCCATTATAAAACAACACCACTTCTCACCCTCAACATCTCTCTTTCTCTCCTTTCCTCTCCAACCTCAACTCGGACACTCAACTCCCCGTCCGACCCCTCTCATCCTCATCCTTTAGCCTTTCCGGCCTCTCTGCAGACGTAGGGGAGGCCGCGCCCCCCTTAACTTGAATCAATGCCAGCAGCGTGTGCATCATCCGCCAGCTGCGTCCGCAACTCGGCCATGTCCTGGTAGTCTCATCAGTGCCCCGGCGCCGCCATCTGGTGATGTCAGCTGTGACTTTGGTGGTCTCTTTGGCGACGTTTCCGGCTTTTTGGACCTTTTGCCCGTCCAGTACGACAACGACAACACTTCTTTTAATCTCGACACCACCCAGGGTCTTGATCTTGATGGGACTTGGGACTTTACTACAACCTCTGGGGATGGACTCTTTGACCAGATCTTGATGCCCGACATGACTGTCAATCTTGATACGCAACCACCGCTCGACATTGGAGATGGCTTCCTGTCCCAGGACCAGCCTCTTCTGACCGTCACCTCTTCACCCCTCGAGCAACAATCTTCCACCTCCAACACACCCCATCCCACCAACAAGTCCCCTTCCTCCATCCCAGGAACATCTACCTTTTCCCTGCACCCCTCGCCAAGCTCCTCCTCTGGTTCCTCCCGCAAGCGCAAGGCCTCTCCCGAAGAAGAAGATGAGTCCGTTACCCTCAAGCGCCAGCGAAACACTCTTGCCGCCCGCAAGTATCGCCAGAAGCGTCTTGACCGCATCACGGAACTTGAGAACGCCCTCGCCGCTATGACGGGCGAGAGGGATGATATACGGCTCCGGCTTGCCAGGAAGGAGGCTGAGGTAGATGCCCTCAGGGAGATGTTGGGAAAGAAGTGAGACGGACAAGACACGTACGCCGGAACATCGACAATGTTTCCTCATCTTGATATCATATTTTGACGACCTGGGGCATTGTTGTGGCTCCTAGACATAGTTGCGAGTTAGCGGAACGCATATTTCCTAGTTTATGAATCAAAGTGTTAATTTTTTTTTTTTTTTAAAAAAAAGATGACTGTCAAACCCCAGATGTGATTCTCAACAATGGCCATAGCCTCAGACCATATCGCTTACATCTTTTGCAGATGAAGCATCGTAGTTGACGTCTGTTGATTCAAGCCTATTCATCTCATCTCTCGTGCCTACACTTATATCTACGCATTCCCCTCATATCCACGTTATCTGTACCTCTCAGTATCATCGATTTGATGACGGGTATAGCAGGCAATAAAAATACTCAAATTTCTGATAAGAAAAAAACTATATATATCGTATCTTACCAACAGTGAATCAGTCTAACTACCTAGGAAGTCGTGATATTCACAGTGCATCGTGTATTCTAGACACACCGTAAGGGCCCGCTTGAACCAACGGGAAGTGGGGTCATTGTGGGGTTTATCTTCTTGATTCAACATGAGCCAGAATGAGTCATTTTCCTATTTGGGATAGTGAGTTGATGTGCGTTGACTTATCATAGCGACATCAAATAAATAGAGAGAGAGACGGTTTATTATAACAATCTGATCTTCTTTGTTCTTGATTCAACTATCTCCAGACGATTCATTGGAGTTATTTTCTTCTTAGAGTCTTGGGAAAACCCTACCCATTCGTTGCATAATCAATCACGTCCTGTGGTCCCAAAACCATTACTTATCAAATCACCAATAGGTGATAGCTCAAGCAGCGATAGGTAGAAGTAAGCAAAGCAACTAATGTAAATATGGAAGCTCCAGAATAAATCACAATTCTTACTATAGACGTATTATGGCAGGTGGAATCCATATGGTGGTGGAAGCTACTTGCTCCTACCTAGGTAGACAATGTGGAAGCCATGCGCACAGAAGTTGAACTCGTTCGTAAAGACTCGCTTTTTACCATCCTACACGCCATTAGAAGAGACAAAAATATGAAATTCGCTTGGTCCCGCGGTGAGAGCATCGGGCTTCTGGTATATGCGATACGAACTTGACCTTGTCGCAAACAGATCTCGGTCCTATCGACACGCTGTGTGGCACTGATAGTGCGCGGCTCATCAGCACTACTAATTAATATACAGACTGCACTGAACTGAAGAGACGTATTGCCATTGTTTTTCCATTGTTCTACGGATCTTTGCAGCTCTTTACCTGTACCTCATTCAGCCCAGATGTCACTCACATCCATGAGGCTCAACTCACAGCCACCACTTCAACCAATCACATTCCGGTATGGTGTAGTGGCTAACATTTCGTGCTCTCATAACTTGAGAGATAAAGTACTATAAAGTCGCACCCACTAAACTATAAAGAAAATTAGTACTGCTCTTGAGGACCCCCTGCTAGGCGCGGGCCCCTAGAGAGCCCAGGGTTCGATTCCCTGTACCGGAGGCGATAGACGCTACCTTTTGCTGCTTCTAACTGCCGTATCTTTTTGATGTGTTGAAAGCGATGCTGGTTGGCTGTGTTGTGGTGGTGGGCACAGGTGGGTGGTGGTTTGGCAGAACACTGGTTGCTGCTGGACTAAGACCATGCATGGTATATTGATCTGTCAGTAACATGACAAGAAAAAGGAAAAACCAAGAGACTTTGTTGCTCTTGCACTGCTGTACAGCATATTAGCATATGTGACGAACTGCCCAACCCAGCATCGAGTCGCGCCTGGCATAGACAGGAGAGTTGCTGTTTGGAGACGGGAACACAGCAGCAACGCAGAGCCCGAGTACATGGCAGAATAGCCAGTCTGTCTGCTTCTTCCGAGCCAAGAATCGTCTCGGTCGTAACAATCGAGATCGTCTCCTCTTGCCATATTTCGAGAGGCCCCCGTGACCCTGCATGTGGACTTGACCGTATCAAAAGTCCTCGGTAGACTATAGCACAACCCCCCAGTTAGTTGTCCAGCCCGAGTCGAGATACTGCCCCACGACTTCTCTCACAGGCACTTGAAGTTGCTCATCGCCAACCCCTCATCTCATCCAAAGCGACTGCTTGTCTCACAATCCTGACAATGGAAGATGTTCCACCTTTTAATGAGTAACTCGTGGGCGAAGAGGTGAAGCAGACCGCCTTTGTTCTTCAGCGCATCAGCTAGAAGAAACAAGATGCCGCATTCCGTCACCTTGACTTACACCGTGTGCTAGGGGTCCAGGAATGCCACTGGATGGCTGGAGTGGCTGCATCCTTCTTCAGCATGGCTTGAGACTGCACCAGCCACAGCTTCGGCCGTCGTAGGATTGATGGGACCTAACCTCCAGGGTTCTCCAACTGTCAACATCTACATGACGACGTCTCCTCCGCAGTGGGGATTCCCACGGTCGATGCGGTTCGTCACGCGGCCCGCCTCTCCACCGACGGCCCCGACTCAACTCACCAAGCCGGCCCGTCCCTTACTCCTATTCGCTGGTGCTCATACACCGCGATACGAGGCCTCATGCCCGCCGAGGCTGCAGCCTGCCTCACAAACCTGGAACCAGTCCAAGCATGCACCAACAAAAGGTCATCTGTGCTATTGTCCCATTAGTTGGGCAAAAAACTGCATACCATTGGACTGAATGTCCTTTCGTGCAGTAAACGAGGCTCTCGGCGTAGTGCTAGTCAGCCAGAGTACGTAACTCATGCTGTCATGGAAGACCTAGCGAGACTCCAAAATCAGAGACAGAGACCTTAAGGCTCTGTCGCGATGCCATAACAGTGGCGTCATATCCATGTTTTGATACCACTCATCAAGATAGAGGTGTTCCCAAGTAACATTGTATGTGTAGCAAAGTATTAACGTTACGATCTCGGCTCCTTTGGGTCCTGGCCACTCGATATCGGCAGCGTAATGTTTCGCAAAAAGAGAATAGCTGATCTCTCCCAACCATGAAGACGTAGCGGCCGTTGAAAGATCGTCGTCAGGGTCTCTGCAGCAGGAAATAGTGGACTGGACCCTTGACGCAGACGGAGGAATGTCATCGCGCCGGAGGGTTTTCGCCGGTCGCTATGCTCTTACTGCTGATCTGAGAACATCATATACTTGGCGATACTTGGCGATGCTGTTGCGACGCGTCCAAGGGGCAAAAACACCACAGAACCGTGAAGACGGTGGGGAGCAAGACTGATGACGCCGCCAGCTTCGAGTCGGATGATGTGGGGCATGGATCATGAGGCTTCTCAAGGTGCTACCATGTTGCCCATGGCGAGGAACAGGTCGATCTCATTGATTCTGAGGGTGTGGTGACCATCTTGGAACTTAGACGATCCAAGGCGGGCACGGGGACGGGTGGTGTACATGAGTGGGTGTCAGGGTGTTTAGCGCAGCACTTGCCGAACGCCTGTTCCGGATCATGAAAGGGCGCCAAAGTAGCCAGATCTAACGTCTCGTGGTATTTGGTGTTGGGAGTAATTCAGGATTGCGTGTAAGTGGAAGAAGGGTTGGGACATTGGCATGGTGAACCCAGCTTTGCGGAGAGAGGGGGCGGGTAGACTAGACATTCGACAGGCCCGCCATATGAAAGGCTGCAAAATCTGGGGACGTTACTTAGGCCACCTGCCAGCCAATGTGCTTTCACAGTATATAGCTACCAATAGCATTGCCCGAGGCTCTGAGAAACGGCCTATGCTGGCCAACAAGGCCCAGACTGTACAAAACATGGTTGAGTAATCTCCCATCAGACGATGTTTTTTTTTTTTTTTTTTGAAACGCCAAGCACCTCCGGCAGTTGATAACAAGACGAGAATGAAATGACTGGGGTGGCTGGCAGAAAAAAGTGCTGCGCAGTATCTAGCAACATCCTGACTGTTGAAAGAAGGGTGTAGTGGAGTTGCGGGAAGGACGAATGGAGAATGGTATCGTGATGAGGAGGGTATCGGGGGTGGATGGTGGTGTTGGTGATCACCCGCCTGAGACAACCAAGGCTGATGGCTTACCAATGGCTTCTCTTGCAGCCGTGGCGCAGTGCAGGCCCAAGAGTTGGGGAGTTCGTTTGATCCTTTGACTCGCGTTGACGTCCCATGGGAGCAACGATTGCTGCTTGGCCATTGGCAAGTTCTCGTGCCTTAACTAGGCAATCCGAGAGACTGGTCCCAAGACGAATGGCACTGAAGCTAAGTGGTCGGATAGTAAGCCCGAGACTGTAAGCTAAGGCCCAAACCCAAAGAACCTGCCGTAAGGCTGCTCCCATGCACATGAAAGCTCAGACTCCTGCAGGAGCAGAAAGCTAGAGAGTAGTTAGTTAGGTTCAGCAGTGCAAGAGCTGGATGAGCAAGGATGTGTGATGGGACATGAAGCCGCGAGACACGGTACCATACCTATTGGCCTAGACGAATGCGGCTGTCAAACATGTTGGGCAGAGAAGGATACCTATCCTAGTTTCCGGAAGCTCCCCGCAGGTTAGAAGTCGTACTCTGCAGAGCCAAATACCACTACGGAAAGCAAAGCCATCTGGCCGTTGACCGGGTGGGATGCGGCAGAGACAGCGGCATCGCGGGATGCCTTGGGGAGTGGAGATGGACAAGGCTCGGGATGGAATGAAACGAGCCAGAGAACGCCTTCTGGGGGGAGAGAGATCAAGTGCAGGTGCGTATATCCCCGCCAAAGAGGTGTGGATGGAGAAGCCGGAGATAGGACGAATATGTTGAATTGAGTATCAGAGGTCATGTGGTAAAAGTGGTGATGATAGCTGAACGACACACCAAAGCCTCCCCCACATCCGGCTTCACCCGGGCGCTGGCAGCAAATGATTGTGCCTAGACACCATTGCAGCCTAGAGAGTGAGAAAAAAACAGGTATATTGCTCTGGTGTGTGCGCGTGTTGTAGCGGACAGCGTCTTAGTCGCCAGTGCTAGGAATTGCGATCCATAGGTATGATGGAAGTGCATGTTGGAGAATTGAAATTGTTGGCCACGGCTATTTCTGGGTAAAGGACCCACCTGCCCAACGCTCGGACCTTCAGTTTGATGGGAGCCCCCTGTAAGTGCACTGGCCTTTGACAGTCATCAGGGACATGAGGCGCTGGAACCAACCGCTAGTTCTGCTGACCATTAGTGATTGAGTTCCACTAGAACAGCGCCTCAGACTCGATTCATTAATGCACTTCCCGATATGTCCTGCACACTGCAGCAAATACCTACATGCAGATGAGATTTATGGAGTAGTGTAACTCAGGCTTGCCCAACTTCATGTCCATCTGCCTACTGTACGACCCTGAATGTTGAGTAGTTGATCACAAACAACAACGGCCTCGTACAACAACAGGGGTCTTGAGCAAGCTTGCGTACAGATGGCGTCAGTAGACTCATGAATAATGACCTCGAGTAGTACCAAACCTCCAAGCAGAGAGACAAGATCCAATCATTCCAAAGGGTGTCTTGACGCGGAGATATTCCAGAGACCCGGGGACCACGAATCTACCGCTGTACGAGGAAGAGGTGACACGAGAGCCTTGCAAAAAGTCATTTACAATATCAGTCAACCAGGATGGGATTCAGGTGCAGCTCATGTCACAAATACCAAGGCATGGGAATCCATATCTCGCATCATCAACGGCAAGCTGCGCAAGCGCAAACGCGTTGCAGTCCAAATCGAGACCGTTCTCGTTTAGTTTAGCCTGGGCTGAGCAATGACGCCAAGTGATTGACGACGATTGGGACCCTGGTACGACATGCTGTGGATGCATCCAAAGCGCACATGGACACGAGGGACGGGGACTAGTCGACCGAGTTGGGGGTAAACATCGATTGCCTTGATATTGTGGTGACAGTGAACGGTTGGTGGCTGGGAGTTTAGAATCACATACAGTATGTATGTCTAAGAGAGTCTGTTCAATAATAGATGATGAGTAGATATCCGGATCTCTAGCCCTTGGCAGCCTTGACCCCCGACATGATGGGACACATGAGAACCGATGTAGGATAACAAGTAACCCAAACAGGGATCTAATATCGTCATTCTCGCGAAATGCCATTCCGTAGAATCCAAGTGATTCCAGATCACCAGTGCGGAATCCTGGGTATCCGGCTCTTGATGCTGCAGGGGTCCTGTTAAAGGTGGGCAACAAACCGCAGGTGGCGAGCTGCGATCGTCAAGGACCCTGGTTTTGCCTGGACGAGGCACGAGTGGCATTCTCGTTTCAGCTCCTCAATATCTCCCAAAGATGGCACAAATGAATATTTCCGCATCTTCGAGCGACACCTGGACTGGAGTGGGTGGACGATCGCTCCATCACCTCTTGTTGGTGACTTACATGGAACAGACTCAAACGTCAACTGGTCCCCGGATGATCATGAACTCGTATCCCCCTTTAACTCGCAAACACTCCGTGAAATCCAATTGGTAGTATTTTTAAAATATCCTTGTACAGCATGCACAGTATGTACTAGGTTTAATAGTAATGCCGGAACGAGCTCACCTAGCTATCAGATCCAGACCGACCAGGATGAGATCTATGATACTAAAATGATGTCCTCTACAGAGCGGCAATGCAACCCCAAGGGACGGAACCATGCATTAGAACAAGTATTCAGCACTTGCAGCTGCGTGTGTGACCCTGATGTGGCCTGATTCTTCTACGGCTTGCCATCCAGATGGCCATTTTGGGACGGAGCGGTAGCAAATTGGAGGTCAGACAGAATAAAGCTACCAAGGGCCATTAAATAACCTAAAAGTTTAATCTGCCTAGTTCGCTGACATGCAAGCCATAGGATGGCTGCGAAGGTAAATCCAGGTTCATGGATTGAGGCGTCTGATGGGCACCAGCAATGCTCGTCAGGGACTAGAAGACTCGGCCCTAGACTTCCGGTTCGTATCGTGCCGCATCTGCCACCAACAGTCAAAGCCAAGATGTGAATGAAGTTGAGAAACAAGAGGGGCTGTGAGGTTTCAGATTATCAAGTTGAAGAATCACCACCATCACACCCTCAGCCTTGACTCGAGTTCTCAACACCCAACTGACCAACCGCTGTGGGCCAACCAACACACGAGGAGGTTTCGTTCGGGAATGATAGTAAGTCACGTTGAGGGGTTTCAGGTCGAACTATCTGCCTAGACTCCATCAATTTTATTGTTACGTCCTCGGGCTGTGAAGGTCTTGCGGCTATGTGAGCATGGGGTGTTGATGGAATAAAAGGCGGCCTTTGCCCACTCGGATTACTTGGATCTGTTGTATCTTGTATGATGGCTCTTCCATCTTTTACTCTCCGACCTTTTGCATTCTTTTCTTTTCCATCTGCCGTCAAAGACGGAGAATCTCGGTCGCGTGCCAGATATCACTACCGCCCTCACGAGGCTCAAATACAGCAAGGTGCTCTCTTACTTCGTCTTACTTGCATCAGTATTCCGAAGGATCCGGAACCTGCCTGTCGGTTCTCGACTTGTTATCAACTATTTTCTTATATAAGCTTTCTATCCGGTCGCTTTCCGGTCTTAAGTTGACTTACACGCTGCGGAGTGTAGTTTAGTTGGCTTACAAAGACTCCATTTGAGTTATTCGATGCACGCTGCATCTGCCCGACAAGTACTGTACAAAATAGGAAAGTACGGGGTTTCATACTGGTTTGCAGGGCAGGCTTGGCTCTTTCTATTCTGTATTTGGCCGCCTACCAGGTTGATCGCTTTGTCAGGTGCCTCCCCACAGAGCACCTTCCCAGGTTGAGGTCAAGACCACCAGCTCGCTTCTTCCTCATCTGCTAGGCAACTTGAACTTTTCCTCTTCAATTCAAACATCCTTATTATCTCCTATCTTGCGCCACCATTCTCGACAAGGACTCGCCGCGATAATCGTATTTCTATCTGATCCGGTAGTGGGCTCATTCGTCGCCGCCGCCGTTTGCACCACCTGAGTCCAGGCACGGCACGGCGATATACCCCGAGGTACAAGCTGCGCACATATTACGGCTGCGGGCTACCAAGTCACTCTTGGCCACCCCTCTATATCCGTCACTCGTTACTCGCCCCTAGAACCGCCCAGTCCAACCCAGGTCAGGTCAAGGTCGAGAAACAGATCAAGAACAAGGGGCGCCCGCCCCCACCATTTACCCCATCTCATCGCATCGCGTCCATCAACTCACACAACCAAGCGCAGCGCCCACCTCGGCCGCTCTCGGCCGCTTCCACCCACTCCGGGCCCTCTTTGCCGCCCACTCCGTCGCTGGGCTTCACGCAACGCAACCTCCTCGTATCTTCTACATCCCTACGCTTCTCTTCTCCTCCACCACTTCGGCCTACCCCCGATTTCGCCTTGCGAATTGCTTCGCTTCTCAACATCATGCCCGAATACCGCCACGCCCGGAGCGGGAGCCTCAATGTTGCCAACGGCGGCTCTCAGGCGAGCCCTCTGGCTTCCGCTCCCCGCTTCGATGGACCCCGTAGCCCTCCGAGTACGTTGCATGTTGCACACGACACCCCGCCATCTTTCAATGTTGTCCCTACTGACACGACTTGACGATAGACACGTCCCACGTCCCTTGCAAGTTCTTCCGTCAAGGTGCCTGCCAGGCCGGCAATGCCTGTCCATTCAGTCATGACCTGAGCAACGCTGCAGAGAATGTTTGCAAATACTTTGCAAAGGTGAGTGCGCCATATCATGCTTCGCCGTTCCCAGCCGTCGGCCACTAGCCCGCCTCAGTCCACACGTCGCATCGCCTTTGCTGCGTCAACAGTACTAACAATCATATTCATTATTCAGGGAAACTGCAAGTTCGGGCCTAAATGCGCCAATATTCACATTCTTCCTGATGGTCGACGCATCAACTATGGAAAGAATGGCGTCACGATAGGCAACACATCCGCTCTCGCGGGTCGCTCCAACCCCACCTCCGCAAGCAACAATCAGTCCTCCACCAGCGCCCTTACGACCTCGCTCTACCGCGCTGATGTCCCTTCGTACTGTTCGGCATACCCTTACGATGAACAAGAGCAGAACAATTTGGGCCATCAATCCAACCTCGAGAATGGCCTCCCAACCATCGACATGTCCTACACAGGATCCAATTATGGTTCTCCCAGAGACGAAGAGTCTTTGCGCTTCGGCATGGGGCTCTCTCCTGTTAATAACAAAGGCCTTTCTGTGCTGGACGCTCCTCTCCCTGCTTCCTTTGACTCCAATGGCATCTCTAATGCCGCCCGCTTCCCCGCTGCTCCTTGGCCATCATCTGTTCCTAATCAATTCGGCATTGAATCCCCCACTCCGTCGCTCAGCAATGCCAAGGACTCACGCACTTCCGAAACCCTAAAGCTCCTTCACACCTCGGCGTTTGGTTCTTCGGAGCATCTCCTTGCGCCTCTGGATAGGAGCCCACCCAACTCTCATCAAGCCAACGGCGAGGAGTACTTTGGCAGGCGAGCCATGCACTCTTCCCGCTTTACCAAGCCCCGAATGCTCAGTTCCAGCATGCCTAAGACGTCTGTTGATCGAGACTGGGAGGCTGGCTTTGCCTTTGGCGACGATGATGACAACCTTCCCGAGAACTATGTACCCGAAAACCTCCAGGATCTCCTGACGCCTGTCGAAAAGGCCCGTCGAGGCTCCATGCGAGCTGACAGCGAAGCAGACGGGCTAAGCAAGTACGGTAGTCCCATTGGAACCAGCCCTAGCCGATGGGGTCCCATGTTCCAGCGACAGAAGGAAGAGGAGGAAACCGCACGATCGCTGCGTGGCGCTTCTGCCTTTGGACACGTGGGTAGTCCGCTGCGAAACTCGGTTCTCGCTCAGGAGATGGGAGGCACCAACGGTTTCAATCGCCCATCATCTTTACGATCCGGCAGTGATGGCATGTCTATGCTGTCCCAGCAGCTTCAGCGAAGCCGATTAGATGACGCTGCAGGTAACTCCAGTCCTCTTCTTCATCCATCAACGGCTCGAACCGGCACTACTGCTAGTGCTATTAGCCCTATCAGTCCTATTGGCAAAGAGCGTGGCATGGAGCGTCATGTGTCGAGTGGCAGCATCAGCTCATCTATGAACGGCCGATTCACCACTCCCATCAACGAAGACGACGAGATGTTCCACATGGAAGGTATGGAGGAAGATGGTGAGCCCTCTGTCAAGTCTCCTAAGAGGACATCGGCTGGCCTCGCCATGAACGTGTGGGGCAGCTATGCCGGCGCTGTCGCTGGCAAGTCCTCGAGCAATGGCACCAAGGGAGTTCGAGACTCAATCCCTGTCAGCGGCCGATAAGCCTCCATGGCTGTAAGGCAGAGGGCAGCATGATGACCAAATCACTGTTTCCAATTTTATAAGCCAAGCGATGGAGTTGGTTGATAGAGAAAAGACCGAGACGATGAGTTGACGAGCCATGAGCTGAGCGGACAGCACCACTATCGCTACGACACTTTGCATTTCGCCACATGCTAGGCAGATTGGCCTACAACGACATCTGAGTGAAGGAATCTGAGGAAAAGAAAAAATGAGGATGCATGGCAATTTATGGCCAAGGCCCAAAAAGGATATAGGATACACGGCCAGGAGTTTTTGACATTTTCCATCTATCTGCTTGATAATTGCTATCATACATCATCAAATGTTTGGGAGGCGGACGGTTCAACTGATTTTGTTAATATTGCCCATATACAATGTTATGAGGCTCGATGATTGATGGGCCATGTGAACCGGCCAGCTTGAGGTGCTCCTGGGTCTTGAGGTTGGTTGTTCTCAATGATTTCAATATGATATTGTTTGGATCTGGTAGACACACGTCGAGACCCAGGTCAATCCTCAGTGACAATCACTTGGACATCTTCATCTGGGCATGGGCTTGGTGTTTTGGGAAGGTATTGGATCTACAAAAACATTTGCAAATGGAGAGGCTGAGATGTCGCTATAGGAATCAGAAGGGATCATGCAAGAAAATCTATGTACTTATGCGGAGGATGCATAATGAACAGAGTGTTACCGGGCCTGAGTTGGCACTGGACTGGACTCGACCAAGCAGCCATATGCAGTGATGAAGGTCATTCCAACAGGTTTGACCCAACTACTGTGATGTTATGTTACTCTCTGAACACTCATGAGGAGAGAGATGTGAATGGTGAGTTGTGGATGTGACGCTGCAGAGATCGAGAATCTCGATATGTTCACATCTTATACATCCCAGACATACATGGGGCACCGTCTAGAGAAATAGGGTGTTTCTATACAGGTAAAAGCCACAAGAGTAGAGATCCAACCATCATCCTCCTCACCTAGCTCATACACTCGTTCATAACTTGCTTGTAAGGCAACAGACAAATCATCACAGCTCGTGATGGATGTATTTAACAGCAGTGATGGCGACAGGAATGCATTCGTACTGACCACGCTTGCCGCCAAATCTTGTAATTTCTTTTATTCGTACGTCTCTCTGCTCATGTGGCTCCCTACCATCCTCCTCATCTTCACAGCCATCCGTCTGTAAAATAAACAGATAACCTTCTCATGGTGCGCCGAAGATTTAAAAACAAATTAACAAGAGTCGAGTGCGGTTATCTGTTCCTTTTCTCTCTCCCTCCACCGCTGATCCGCCTTTCCCTCCCAAGTTTTTAAATCTTCGGCGTCTTTAATCCTTGCCGAGAAGGATCTTGGGTGTCGTGGAGAGTGTAATTGTACAAGGAGGGAGGGAAAAGGGCGGTGTTGAAAGGCCGAGATGGGCACGTCTAGTTGGCGTCGGGCTGGTTCAGGATGTACTCGACAGCCTGGTTGACTAGGAGGGGATTAGTATGCTGTCCTGGTGGTGAGCTTGGGAGGGTCATGTACCGGAGTGGATAGAGTCGGCGTCCTTGTCGGGGATCTCGATGCTGAACTCCTCCTCAATGGCCATGACGACCTCGACGGTATCGAGAGAGTCGAGACCGAGGTCGTTGGAGAAGTGGGCGGTGGACTTGATCTGTTGGGTGTTAGGTGAGTAATCGAGTGAATTGGTAGTTTTCGGGACATACGTTGGAGACATCGTTGACCTGGAGAGTAAATGGTTAGCTTTTCTGACTTGATATATGCGAATTGGGAAGTTGGCCTCCGAGGTTCGAATTGGTTGGTATTGATGATGTAAACTCAATGCCTCAACTTTCCCTCTCTCAAGCCATTCCTCTGCAATATCCCAAGCTTACCTTGTCAAAACCCTGCAACAAGCTGATAATTCGGCCCTCGACCTCCTCCTTGTTGAGCGCACCACCAGCGCTGTAGAACCGCACGGCCTGGAAGCTCTGGATCTTGGGAACGGCGACGGGGGCGGCAGCGGCGCGGGGCGCGACGGCAAAGGATCGCACGGCGGGTCGGGCGGCGACGCGGAGGGATCGGAGAACGGCGGAGCGGAACATTTTGGGCTGTTGTGTTTTTGAGAGAGCTCAATTGAGGAAGCTGGCGGGAGGGGGGAGTGCGGTGGGTGAGTGGGTGGTTGATGATGAGGTTGGAGGTGATGATAAATTTCTCGTTGCATTTCGGAGACTGGCTGGCTGGCTGGCTGCTGGGCATCACGTGATTGGGTCCGGGGATGAGC